>CM053027.1:11197601-11226800 GCA_028564925.1 Lithobates sylvaticus | reverse complement strand
AACGGAGACAATAGTAAAAACCCAAGAGGGGTTCTAACCCTTCCCCAATCTAGAACCTAATAAAGACGATTTTTTTCCCTTTCACATAGTGTATCCCATTCAGAATACAGGGCATAGTAAATAGGATACATTGTTTCTGTACATAGGTAATAAGATACATTGTTTCTGTATATAGGGAATAAGATACATTGTTTCTGTACATAGGGAATAAGATACATTGTTTCTGTATATAGGTAATAAGATACATTGTTTCTGTATATAGGGAATAAGATACATTGTTTCTGTACATAGGGAATAAGATACATTGTTTCTGTACATAGGGAATAAGATACATTGTTTCTGTATATAGGGAATAAGATACATTGTTTCTGTACATAGGGAATAAGATACATTGTTTCTGTATATAGAGAATAAGATACATTGTTTCTGTACATAGGTAATAAGATACATTGTTTCTGTATATAGGGAATAAGATACATTGTTTCTGTATATAGGGAATGAGATACATTGTTTCTGTATATAGGGAATAAGATACATTGTTTCTGTACATAGGGAATAAGATACATTGTTTCTGTATATAGAGAATAAGATACATTGTTTCTGTATATAGGTAATAAGATACATTGTTTCTGTACATAGGGAATAAGATACATTGTTTCTGTATATAGGGAATAAGATACATTGTTTCTGTACATAGGGAATAAGATACATTGTTTCTGTATATAGGTAATAAGATACATTGTTTCTGTACATAGGTAATAAGATACATTGTTTCTGTACATAGGGAATAAGATACATTGTTTCTGTATATAGGGAATAAGATACATTGTTTCTGTACATAGGTAATAAGATACATTGTTTCTGTACATAGGGAATAAGATACATTGTTTCTGTATATAGAGAATAAGATACATTGTTTCTGTACATAGGTAATAAGATACATTGTTTCTGTATATAGGGAATAAGATACATTGTTTCTGTATATAGGGAATGAGATATATTGTTTCTGTATATAGGGAATAAGATACATTGTTTCTGTACATAGGGAATAAGATACATTGTTTCTGTATATAGGTAATAAGATACATTGTTTCTGTACATAGGGAATAAGATACATTGTTTCTGTATATAGAGAATAAGATACATTGTTTCTGTATATAGGGAATAAGATACATTGTTTCTGTACATAGGTAATAAGATACATTGTTTCTGTACATAAGTAATAAGATACATTGTTTCTGTATATAGGCAATAAGATACATTGTTTCTGTATATAGGCAATAAGATACATTGTTTCTGTATATAAGTAATAAGATACATTGTTTCTGTACATAGGGAATAAGATACATTGTTTCTGTACATAGGGAATAAGATACATTGTTTCTGTATATAGGGAATAAGATACATTGTTTCTGTATATAGGGAATAAGATACATTGTTTCTGTATATAGGGAATAAGATACATTGTTTCTGTATATAGGGAATAAGATACATTGTTTCTGTACATAGGGAATAAGATACATTGTTTCTGTATATAGAGAATAAGATACATTGTTTCTGTACATAGGGAATAAGATACATTGTTTCTGTACATAGGGAATAAGATACATTGTTTCTGTATATAGGGAATAAGATACATTGTTTCTGTATATAGGGAATAAGATACATTGTTTCTGTACATAGGGAATAAGATACATTGTTTCTGTATATAGGGAATAAGATACATTGTTTCTGTACATAGGGAATAAGATACATTGTTTCTGTATATAGGGAATAAGATACATTGTTTCTGTATATAGGGAATAAGATACAGTGTTTCTGTATATAGGGAATAAGATACATTGTTTTTGTATATAGGGAATAAGATACATTGTTTCTGCTTCAATTTCTTACATTTCACTGGAATTCAGAACATTTTAGAATTGAAGGATAAAACCTGGAAAGCGAGCGGGTACGGGCCGAGCGCCCCCCCCCCCCCAGCGGGGTGCCCCCCATCTTGTCACATATTATCTATCACTAAATACAGAAATCTCCCCCCTTTTTTTGGCACCCCCCGAGTCCCCGAGCGGTTGTGGAATTCGCTGTGAAGTCGGCGTTCGCCGTGATCAAAGGTGGAGGTGGGAAGCGCAGGAATTGTCGGAGGCATTTTTTGGGGGGGTGAAAGGTGACGGCGGACAGATGACGTTTAATGACTTGCAGCGGCTGCAGGCGGCCCAGTTTGGGGGTTTTGGCGGAAACCCGACTCTGCGGGTGAGGGGCAGGAAAATCAAAGGGGCCGACGTGACGCAGAATTTGAATAATGGCTGTAATGAGGTACAAAGAGAACGCGGGGAAGAGGAGCGGAAACCTTGATATCCCCTTTCATCGGAGAATAAATGGGTGAGGGGGGGGGGGAGGGGGCGGGATCTGAGTTCTGCTGTGGGACTACAAGGCTCAGAGTGTCTGGGGATGCTGGGAAATGTAGTTCATTTTATATGAGCACACAACCTTTCCTCATCACTAATATCCTCCAGACCCTTTATCAGCTTTGTTGCCCTTCTTTGTACTCGCTCCATTTCCAGTACATCCTTCCTGAGGACTGGTGCCCAGAACTGGACAGCATACTCCAGGTGCGGCCGGACCAGAGTCTTGTAGAGCAGGAGAATTATCGTTTTATCTCTGGAGTTGATCCCCTTTTTAATGCCAATATTCTGTTTGCTTTGTTAGCAGCAGCTTGGCATTGCTGAGCCTATCATCTACTAGGACCCCCAGGTCCTTTTCCATCCTAGATCCCCCCAGAGGTTCTCCCCCCAGTCTATAGATTGCATTCAGATTTTTGCCACACAAATGCATTATTTTACATTTTTGTGTAGTTGCCCACCCCATTAACTTGTCCTGCAGAGAAGTTATTGCCCTGCTTAGCTTAGTATCTTCTGCAAATACAGAGATTGAACTGTTTACCCCATCCCCATCCTCCAGGTCGTTTCAGTGGAGCAGAGGACGGAGTCAATAGAGCAGTGGACGGTGTCGGTAGAGCAGTGGACGGTGTCAGTAGGGCAGTGGACGGTGTCGGTAGAGCAGTGGACGATGCCGGTAGGGCAGTGGACGGCGTCGGTAGAGCAGTGGACGGCGTCGGTAGAGCAGTGGACGGAGTCAGTAGAGCAGTGGACGGCGTCAGTAGGGCAGTGGACGGCGTCAGTAGAGCAGTGGACGCGTCAGTAGAGCAGTGGACGGAGTCAGTAGAGCAGTGGACGGAGTCAGTAGAGCAGTGGACGGTGTCAGTAGAGCAGTGGATGGTGTCAGTAGAGCAGTGGACGTGTCAGTAGAGCAGTGGACGGCGTCAGTAGAGCAGTGGACGGAGTCAGTAGAGCAGTGGACGGCGTCAGTAGGGCAGTGGATGGTGTCAGTAGAGCAGTGGACGTGTCAGTAGAGCAGCGGACGGTGTCAGTAGAGCAGTGGACGGTGTCAGTAGAGCAGTGGACGGTGTCAGTAGGGCAGTGGACGGTGTCAGTAGGGCAGTGGACGGTGTCAGTAGAGCAGTGGACGGAGTCAGTAGAGCAGTGGACGGAGTCAGTAGAGCAGTGGACGGTGTCAGTAGAGCAGAGGAGGGTGTCAGTAGAGCAGTGGACGGAGTCAGTAGAGCAGTGGACGGTGTCAGTAGAGCAGAGGAGGGTGTCAGTAGAGCAGTGGACGGAGTCAGTAGAGCAGTGGACTGTGTCAGTAGGGCAGAGGACGGTGTCAGTAGAGCAGTGGACGGTGTCAGTAGGGCAGAGGACGGTGTCAGTAGGGCAGTGGACGGTGTCAGTAGAGCAGTGGACTGTGTCAGTAGGGCAGTGGACGGTGTCAGTAGAGCAGTGGACGGAGTCAGTAGAGCAGTGGACGGTGTCAGTAGGGCAGTGGACGGTGTCAGTAGAGCAGTGGACGGTGTCAGTAGAGCAGTGGACGGTGTCAGTAGAGCAGTGGACGGTGTCAGTAGAGCAGTGGACTGCGTTAGTAGGGCAGAGGAGGGTGTCAGTAGAGCAGTGGACGGAGTCAGTAGGGCAGTGGACGGTGTCAGTAGGGCAGTGGAGGGTGTCAGTAGAGCAGTGGACTGCGTTAGTAGGGCAGAGGAGGGTGTCAGTAGAGCAGTGGACGGCGTCAGTAGAGCAGAGGACGGTGTCAGTAGGGCAGAGGACGGTGTCAGTAGAGCAGTGGAGGGTGTCAGTAGAGCAGAGGACGGTGTCAGTAGAGCAGTGGACGGTGTCAGTAGAGCAGAGGAGGGTGTCAGTAGAGCAGTGGACGGTGTCAGTAGAGCAGTGGACGGTGTCAGTAGAGCAGAGGACGTGTCAGTAGAGCAGAGGACTGTGTCAGTAGAGCAGAGGACGGTGTCAGTAGAGCAGAGGACGTGTCAGTAGAGCAGAGGACGTGTCAGTAGAGCAATGGACGGTGTCAGTAGAGCAGAGGACGGTGTCAGTAGAGCAGAGGACGGTGTCAGTAGAGCAGAGGACGGTGTCAGTAGAGCAGTGGACGGTGTCAGTAGGGCAGTGGACGGTGTCAGTAGAGCAGAGGACGGTGTCAGTAGAGCAGAGGACGTGTCAGTAGAGCAGTGGACGGTGTCAGTAGGGCAGTGGACGGTGTCAGTAGGGCAGAGGACGGTGTCAGTAGGGCAGTGGACGGTGTCAGTAGAGCAGTGGAGGTGTCAGTAGGGCAGTGGACGGTGTCAGTAGAGCAGTGGACGGTGTCAGTAGAGCAGTGGACGGTGTCAGTAGGGCAGAGGACGGCGCAGTAGGACAGTGGACGGTGTCAGTAGAGCAGTGGACGGTGTCAGTAGGGCAGAGGACGGTGTCAGTAGGACAGTGGACGGTGTCAGTAGAGCAGTGGACGGTGCCAGTAGAGCAGTGGACGGTGTCAGTAGGGCAGTGGACGGTGTCAGTAGGGCAGTGGACGGTGTCAGTAGGACAGTGGACGGTGTCAGTAGAGCAGAGGACGGTATCAGTAGAGCAGAGGACGGTGTCAGTAGAGCAGTGGACGGTGTCAGTAGGGCAGTGGACGGTGTCAGTAGAGCAGTGGACGGGGTCAGTAGAGCAGTGGACGGTGTCAGTAGGGCAGTGGACGGTGTCAGTAGAGCAGTGGACGGAGTCAGTAGAGCAGTGGACGGCGTCAGTAGAGCAGTGGACGGCGTCAGTAGAGCAGTGGACGGTGTCAGTAGAGCAGTGGACGGTTTTGAATTTCCGAATTTTCGAATTTTTCAATTTCCGAACTTTCGAATTCTCTAAATTTACGAATATTTGGAAAAAAGTGTGTTTTTGTTAATTCGGATATTTGCGAGTTTCCGAATTTGTCGAAAAATTCGTTAAAAAAAAAAAACCAAATTCGGAATGAAACGAATTGCACAAGTCTACAGCGTATATACAGTAGATGGACATTGGCGAGACCAACAAATGTATAAAATATCACAGAACAGAAAGAAATTAAAAAATAAGAATTCCTTGTAAACATTTCCTCCTTGTATTACAATCTTAATAATGAAAATTCTTCAGCAGAGCTCCATTCAGGGAGAGTTCTCGGGGTGTGAACATGCGACCCCAGCGATTTATAAAGGCTGTATAGCAATGTCCGGAAACAAAAAGAAGAGACAATCCCCCACGTTGGGGTTTTTAGGCAGCGTACAATGAAGGGAAGTCAGAGTTTGTAGGTAAAAAGGTTCAAAGTTTATTTGTAAAAAATGATTAAAATCATTGAATTAGAACATGAGCTCAATGGGAAAACAAAAGAGTACTATACATTAATGTACAGGGAAAACATGGATATACAATATGCAGACAAGTATTCACATAACAACAGTGCACAATCTGTCGTAAACATGAAAAACTATCACTGACGCGTTTCAACCCAAAAGGGTCTTCCTCAGAGGGAAAGAAGGTCTGCTAGACAAAGGGGAATACAGTGTCAGTGTTAGTGGTAAATACAGTTTACAGCGTGAAACAGGCTCATAAAATATACAGAGCTAAATATAACAGAACGCATTAAAGTTTATATTTACCACACTGGTGTATATCCTGAAGGTAAAAAGTATGTGGTATTCCCACTGGAAGGTTTATTGAGCGAGGAGGATGCCGTCCACCTATATGGGACACGGTCTGGCGTGTCCCATATAGGTGGACGGCATCCTCCTCGCTCAATAAACCTTCCAGTGGGAATACCACATACTTTTTACCTTCAGGATATACACCAGTGTGGTAAATATAAACTTTAATGCGTTCTGTTATATTTAGCTCTGTATATTTTATGAGCCTGTTTCACGCTGTAAACTGTATTTACCACTAACACTGACACTGTAATTCCCCTTTGTCTAGCAGACCTTCTTTCCCTCTGAGGAAGACCCTTTTGGGTTGAGTACTCTTTTGTTTTCCCATTGAGCTCATGTTCTAATTCAATGATTTTAATCATTTTTTACCTACAAACTCTGACTTCCCTTCATTGTACGCTGCCTAAAAACCCCAACGTGGGGGATTGTCTCTTCTTTTTGTTTCCACCCTTTAGGGGTGAGCAGCACTCTTTTTGACCTTTGGGTCTGTGTCTTCCCCTTTGCGCTGTATAGCAATGTCCAACCTAAAACTCTTCATACTTGTTACAATCTGGTCATACAATCTTTGCAGAATTTCTGATGGGTTTACTGACAATGTTGCAAAAATTAGCAACTATTTTGATACCAGCATCTACTTATTTTGTCCCACTCCTCTTTGCAGATCTTCTCCAAGTCATTGAGGTTTCCAGGCTGACGTTTGGTAACTCGAAACCTTCAGCTCCCTCCACATATTTTCTATGGGATTAAGGTCTGGAGACTGGCTAGGGCCACTGCAGGCCCTTAATGTGCTTCTTCTTGAGCTCCTTTGTGGCCTTGGCCGTGTGTTTTGGGTCATTTCTCATGCTGGAATACCCATCCATGACCCATTTTCAATGCCCTGGCTGAGGGAAGGAGGTTCTCATCCAAGATTTGATGGTACATGGGCCCTGTCCATCGTCTCTTTGATGCGGTGAAGTTGTCCTGTCCCTTTAGCAGAAAAACACCCCCAAAGCATAATGTTCCCACCTCCATGTATGACGGTGGGGGATGGTGTTCTTGGGGTCATAGGACATCCATGGATGACGGTGGGGGATGGTGTTCTTGGGGGTCATAGGTCCCCCATGTATGACGGTGGGGGATGGTGTTCTTGGGGTCATAGGTCCCCCATGTATGACGGTGAGGGATGGTGTTCTTGGGGTCATAGGTCCCCCATGTATGATGGTGAGGGATGGTGTTCTTGGGGTCATAGGTCCCCCATGTATGACGGTGGGGGATGGTGTTCTTGGGGTCATAGGTCCCCCATGTATGACGGTGGGGGGGATGGTGTTCTTGGGGTCATAGGTCCCCCATGTATGATGGTGAGGGATGGTGTTCTTGGGGTCATAGGTCCCCCATGTATGACGGTGGGGGATGGTGTTCTTGGGGTCATAGGACCTCCATGTATGACGGTGGGGGATGGTGTTCTTGGGGTCATAGGTCCCCCATGTATGACGGTGGGGGATGGTGTTCTTGGGGTCATAGACAGCATTCCTCCTCCTCCTCCAAACACGGCAAATTGAGTTGATGCCAAAGAACTCGATTTTGGTCTCCTCTGACCACAACACTTTCCCCCAGTTCTCCTCTGAATCATTCAGCTGTTCATTAGTAAACTTCAGACGGGCCTGTACGGTGGCACTTATAGGCGACACTAATATGCAGCACTGATGGGCACTGATAGGCGGCACTGATATGCAGATCTGATGGGCACTGATAGGCAGTGAGAGGTGACACTGATGGGCACTGAGAGGTGGCACTGATAGGCGACACTGATATACAGCACAGATGGGCACTGATAGAAGGCACTGATAGGTGGCACTGATGAGGAGGCATTTAAGGCATCACTGATGGGCACCATTGAGGCGGCACTGATATTCAGCACTGATGGGCACTGATAGATGGCACTGGTATGCAGCACTGATGGGCACTGATAGGTGACATTGATATGCCAAACTGATGGGCACTGATAGGCGGCACTGATATGCCAAACTGATGGGCACTGATAGGCGGCACTGATATGCCAAACCGATAGGCACTGAGATGCAACACCGATATGCAGAACTTATGGGCATGGATAGGCAGCACTGATATGTAGATCTGATGGACACTGAGAGGCGACACTGATGGGCACTGATAGGCGACACTGATCAGCACTGATTGGCAACACTGATATGCAGCACTGATGGGCACTGATAGATGGCACTGATAGGTGGAACTGATGAGGAGGCATTGACAGGCATCACTGATGGGCACCACTGATGGGCAATGGTGAGGCAGCACTGATATACAGCACTGAAGGGCACTGATAGGCGGCACTGATATGCAGAACTGATGGGCACTGATATGCAGCACTGATGGGCACTCAGAAGCGACACTGATGGACACTGAGAGGTGGTACTGATAGGTGAAACTGATATGCAGCACTGATGGGCACTGATAAGGAGGCATTAACAGGCATCACTGATGGGCACTGAATGGCACCACTGATGGACACTGATGAGGCGGCACTGATATGCAGCACCGATGGGCACTGATAACGGCACTGATATGCAAAACTGATGACGAGGCATTGACAGGCACCACTGATGGGCACTGATTGGCACCACTGATGGGCACTGGCATGGATCGCTGATGGGACTGCACTGATAATCAATGCACTGATTATCAGTGCAGATCCCCTGTTAGGAAAGCCGCTTATCGGCTCTCCTCTACTCACACGCTGTCAGCCGTACAGATAACCAACACTCCCTATTTACACTGTGATTGGACACAGCTGATCACATGGTAAAGAGCCAACGTGATAGGCTCTTTACTGAGATCGGAGATTGCGGTGTATCAGAGCCACACACACCGCACCTGATCGGCGTCCACGAGTGACTTGTTCTGAAGGACGTCGTATGAACAGTCAGAACAATGGAACCCCCCAGCCCCGGCCGTCATTTCGCTATAGGCCGGGCGGGAAGGTGTTAAAAAATATTTTCACCAGCTATAACTGAACCTGTATATGTAGATCTGGCTTTTTCTTTGGCAGGAGTCACCCTTAAAACTCCCCCCCTCCCCGTGTCCCCTTTATCATAAGACCTGCGGCCAAACGATGGTAAAAACTTCCGCCGCTTAGCGAATAGCTGCCTTGAGCGCGGTCATTAACAAGCGAGTTGTTAGCGTGTTGGGACGGAAGGGTCAGGAACATAATTGTGTTTGTCACCGGTCTCTTCCAGCGATAACGGCCTCAATTCCCAGCGCGAGCGCTCGGCGTGACAGGACTCCGTCAACACGCCGCCCAAAGATCTGACAACATGTGCCGCCATGTGTCAGAGCGCGGCGTGAAGGTCCCCAGCTGTCAGGGGCGGCTTGGAAGCATTTAAGGTTGAAGAGGTGCTTAATGTGACGCTTATTAGCGCCATCCGTCACCGCCTCTACTGTGCGCTTCCCGAGGTGGAACGCCGAAGAACTTTCCCTCAGCCGCCTCCGCGCTCGTCTGGGGCAACGCAGGAGCCGCAGATAAAAATTCATCAGCTAAGCGGCAGATTTTAACCCCTTCAATCCCGGGCACAACCCCCCCCCCCCCACCCCCTCCTCTTCCTGCCCAGGCCAACTTTCAGCGCTCTCACCCTTTGAAAGACAATTGCGCGGTCATGCTACACTATACCCATATGACATTTTTATCATTTTTTTTCACACAAATAGAGCTTTCTTTTGGTGGTATTTAGATACCACTGGGTTTTGTTTTTTGCTCAATAAACAAAAACAAAAAAAGAACAAAAATTTTGAAAAAACAAATGTGTTTTTATTCGTTTTTGGCAAATAAATAATTGTTAAATAAATAATAAATAAATAATAAAAAAAAATCCTTCTTCGTAAATTTAGGCCAAAATTTATTCTGCTCCATTTCTTTGGTGAAAATAACAAAAAAATCAGTGTATATTATTTAGTCTGTAGGAAAGTTATAGAGTCCACAAACTATGGGATATATATATATATATAAAAATCGATCAGTCCTGATGTACTGACGGCCGATCTCATTTCTTGAGGCCCGAAAATGCCGGGACAGTACAAATACCCCCCCCCCCCCCCGAAAATGATCCCCTTTTTTTGGAGAGTAGACAGTCCAAGGTATTTAGTAAGAGGCATGGTGAGTAGTTTGAAGTTGTAATTTTTTGTCACAATTTTTTAGAAAATGAAGAAATAAAAAAAAAAAAAATAAAAAAATGATATATATATAAAATATATATATATATATATATACAGTGGTGTGAAAAAGTGTTTGCCCCCTTCCTCATTTCCTGTTCCTTTGCATGTTTGTCACACTTAAGTGTTTCGGAACATCAAACCAATTTAAACAATAGTCAAGGACAACACAAGTAAACACAAAATGCAATTTGTAAATGAAGTGTTTTATTATTAAAGGTGAAAAAAAATCCAAACCATCATGGCCCTGTGTGAAAAAGTGATTGCCCCCTAAACCTAATAACTGGTTGGGCCACCCTTAGCATCAACAACTGCAACCAAGCGTTTGCGATAACGTGCAATGAGGCTTTTACAGCGCCCTGGAGGAATTTTGGCCCACTCATCTTTGCAGAATTGTCCTAATTCAGTTACATTAGAGGTTTTCGAGCATGAACGGCCTTTTTAAGGTCATACCACAACATCTCAATAGGATTCAGGTCAGGACTTTTGGCTAGGCCACTCCAAAGTCTTCATTTTGTTTTTCTTCAGCCATTCGGTGGTGGACTTGCTGGTGTGTTTAGGATCATTGTCCTGCTGCAGAACCCAAGTTCGTTTCAGCTTGAGTACACGAACAGATGGTCGGACATTCTCCTTCAGGATCTCTTGGTAGACAGCAGAATTCATAGTTCCTTTTATCACGGCAAGTCTTCCAGGTCCTGAAGCAGCAAAATAGCCCCAGACCATCACACTACCACACCATATTTTACTGTTGGTATAATGTTCTTTTTCTGAAATGCAGTGTTCCTTCTACGCCAGATATACTTGGACACACACCTTCCAAAGAGTTCCACTTTTGTCTCATCGGTCCACAGAATGTTGTCCCAAAAGTCTTGGGGATCATCACGATGTGTTGTGGAGAAATTGAGACGAACTTTGATGTTCTTTTTGCTCAGCAGTGGTTTTCTCCTTGGAACTCTGCCATGCAGGCCAATTTTTGCCCAGTCTTTTCCTGGTGGAGGCATGAACGCTGACCTTAACTGAGTGAGGCCTGCAGTTCCTTGGACGTTGTTGTGGGGTCTTTGTGACCTCTTGGAGGAGTCGTCGCTGCGCTCTTGGGTAATTTTGGGCGGCCGGCCACTCCTGGGAAGGTTCACCACTGTTCCATGTCTTCGCCATTTGTGGATAATGGCTCTCACTGTGATTCGCTGGATTCCCAAAGCTTTGGAAATTGCTTTATAACCCTTTCCAGACTGATAGATCTCAATTACTTTCTTTCTCAATTGTTTCTGAATTTCTTTGGGTCTCGGCATGATGTGTAGCTTTTAAGGATCTTCTGGACCTTACTGTGTCAAGCTCCTATTTAAGTGATGCCTTTATTGTGAACAGGTGTGGCAATAATCAGGCCTGGGTGTGGCTAGAGAAATTGAATTCAGGTGTGGACAACCACAGTTATAGTATGTTTTAACAAGGGGGGGCAATCACTTTTTTCACACAGGGCCATGATGGTTTGATTTTTTTTCACCTTTAATAATAAACACCTTCATTACAAATTGCATTTTGTGTTTATTGTGTTGTCCTTGACTATTGTTTAAATTGTTTGATGTTCCGAAACACTTAAGTGTGACAAACATGCAAAGGAACAGGAAATGAGGAAGGGGCAAACACTTTTTCACACCACTGTATATATATATATATATATTATATATATATATATATATATATATAAATATATGTACATTTTCCATTTTTTTTTCAACACACTGTGACCAGAGCAATACAATAACACTGTACTACTCTGGGGAAGTGATCAGGATTTTCTTTTTCTTTTTTACACATTATGATTGCTTATACCAGTAAATTTCACTGATATAAGCAACCATTTTTACTGAATGAAACTGATTCATTCGGTGCGTTTTGTTGTGATTAGCTGTGATTGGCCTTGTCTGTACCATGTGATCAGTGTGACCAATCACAGCTAGCAACACAATTGTACACAATGGATGCCATGTCATCTGCTGAGATTGGTCACAGCAGTCACATGAATATTCGCTCTTGTCACACTGATTCTCATCCCGGCCAATCAGGAAGCAGGTCCCGTGACCCGTTACCCGATTGGCCGAAAGGAAATCTGATCGGATTGGCCACCAGGAGGAGGAGGGTGGAGACGCAGGGGAAGCGAGGAAGCACCTGTTCACAGCCCGGAGAGAGGCTGGGGTAGGTGCGGGGCCCCTGACTACTAACTGACCTACCCGGGGGGGGGGGCCGCCTGTGACCCCCATGACCCAGACCAATCGGGGAGGGGTGGGTTTGGGATGATTGTTTGCCACCCCCCCAAAAAAATATTCCGCAGACCACCTGGGAGAGTGAAGGCCCGGACACTTGGGACAGCGAGAAGATACCCACTCCATTCTAGGGGTAGATATAGTATCTATATAGCTGTCAATATATCCCCAAAAAAGTATGAATATAATTGGAACCTTGGTTAATGAGTAATGTGGTTAATGAGCGTTTTGAAAGACGAGCAACTTTTTTTTGTGTTTTCTCACAAAATTAGCAGAATTCAAGCTAATGGGGTGTCAGAGTCCTGGATGGGAGGCCGGATTGTGGAGAAGGCGCCCCTTGTGGCTAAGTGCAGCTTAACCCTGGTAATGAGACAGGGAGTACGGTGCCCAAAGGTGCACGGGTTGCCATGTGCTGAGCTGGGTAGCTGGTAGCAGGGAGCTGCTGGGGTGCGCAGGTGCGGTTGATGGGGCAACCGTGCGAGGAAAGATCCCAGGTATGGAGCCGTGGAGCAACCAGGAACAGAGTCAGAGCCAAGCCAGAGGTCCTATACAGCAGGAATCACTCCGAGATGAAGGTACAGCAGGATAATCGGGAACGGAGTCGGTAGCCA
Source organism: Lithobates sylvaticus (assembly GCA_028564925.1). Classification (NCBI taxonomy): domain Eukaryota; kingdom Metazoa; phylum Chordata; class Amphibia; order Anura; family Ranidae; genus Lithobates; species Lithobates sylvaticus. The sequence continues at coordinate 11,213,679 of CM053027.1, read as the reverse complement.
AGCCAGGGGTCAAACACGAGAGGACGGTCAAGGTACAGGTGCAGAGCAGGAGAGTAGTCAGGTCCAAGCCGGGGTCAAATGCAGGCGGAAAACAGGAGCAGTTAGGCAAGCCAGGTAATAACAGGAAGCAGGTAAACGACAGGAACAGGAGACACGGAAACTGACGATAATCCAGCAACCAGCATGTACCAGCAGCAGGCTTAAATAGACCAGTGGCCGCCAAAGATTACCGCGATGCGCGCACGTGCGCCAGCACGCACGTTAGCGCACACGTTAGCATATTAGCATATTTGTACGCACATTTGTGCGCACATTAGCGTGCACGTTAGCGCGCATTAGCGCTCACATTAGCGCGCTCCCGCTGTTGCGCATCTGTGTGCGCCTGTCGTGTGCGCCCACGTGCGCACGTGCGCACAGGGATGCGCCTAGTGCAGCCATGACGGGTACTGGCAGAATTCCCTAGGCTACGGCCATTACCCTGACATGGGGTGTGCAGTACCGCATTTGGCCAGAGGTGCGGGGGCGCCAGTGACACTCGGAATGGTTCAGAGCCGTTAGGAAATACTCGGAAACACTTTTTTTGCCGCGTGCACACGCCGGTCTGTCTCGTAGTGACTCGGCAGCGCTCAGATAAGTCAAAATAACAAACATGTTATACTTATCTGCTCCGTGCTCCTCCCTCCTGCCAAATGTCCCCAGAGCAGGCAAGCTCGCTCCCGAGCCACGGTTCTGCATGTCCATTCACACAGAGCTGTGGCTCGGCCCCATCCCCCCTCTCTCCTCATTGGCTCACTGGCTGTGATTACCAATGGCTCCCGCTGCTGTCTTAGCCAATGAGGAGAGAGAGTCCTCGGAGAGCCGAGTCTCTCGTGCCCATCGCTGGAGGAAAACTGGGCATGAGTAAGTATTGGGGGGGGGGCTGCTACACTGAGAAGGTTTTTTTACCTTTATGCCTACAGTGCATGAAGGTAAAAAAAAACCTCCAGCCCTTACAAACACTGTAACATACAACAATATATTTAATAACAGGTCCACTTTAAGGAAAGATAGATGGTCAGTCGCCATATAATAACTGACACACATGGCAGTCCAGGCGGTGAGCACAGCTGCCTATCAGCGGCACACAGGCCCAGGCCGCTGTCACATAACTGTCAGCGGGGACATGGAGGTCACGGCGGGAGGTGAGGCTCACTCAGTTTATTAGGAATGTCTCATTAAACGTCTCCTGCTCATAAATCTGTCGGCAGGACAGTTCATTGTGTCCTGCGAGCGTTTCACGTTCCCGCCCGCCCCCCCCTCGCTGGTACACCATTAACAAGTTCTTTTCTTGATGGTGCAAATCTAAATAAATTGGGATACGTTTTCATGGCGGTGCGGGGCAGTGAGTGGTTCATATCCGAGACATGGGAGACTTTTTATAGAGATCATTGGAATCACCTTTCGTTTTTTCACGGCACCTCGCCAGAGTCGCTGTAAACATTTATGCAAGTTTGGAAGGACGTGGTAAGGTTGACCTACAGTGCCTTGTAAAAGTATTTATACCCCTCGATATTTTCCACATTTTGTCATGTTAGACTCTAAAGCCCCATACACACGGTCGGATTTTCCGATGGATTCTGTCCTATCGGACAATGTTGTCGTAAATTGGTACCATCGGACAGTGTACGTCGGATTGTCCGACGGACAAAGTCCTATCTCCTGCTGGATAGATTTTTCGACAACAAAGTCCGATCACACCAAATCCGATCGTGTGTAGCGTAGTCCGACGGACAAAGTGCTACGCATGCTCAGATCACATTACAAGACCAAAGCTATTGGCTACTAGCCTCTACGTAGTCCCGTCATAGGCAACAAACGTCACCACGTTCAGAATGATCGGATTTTCCGACAACTTTGTCCGACCGTGTGTATGCAACACCAACATCGGACAAAGTACGACGGACAGGATCCGACCGACCTGGTCCTCGGATAATCCGAGCGTGTGTATGGGGCATAACAGGTTTTCTTCTAAGATTGTCCTGTATTTGGCTCCATCCATCTTCCCATCAACTCTGACCAGCTTCCCTGTCCCTGCTGAAAAAAAGCATCCCCACCAAATGATGCTGCCACCACCATGTTTCACAGTGGGGATGGTGTGTTCAGGGGGATGGGCAGTGTTAGTTTCCCCCACACATAGCGTTTTGCTTTTAGGCCAAAAAGGTACATTTTGGTCTCATGTGACCAGATCACCTTCTTCCACATGTTTGCTCCCCTCCCCCACATGGCTTCTCACAAACTACAAACAGGACTTCTTATGACTTTCTTTCTCCAATGTCTTTCTTCTTGTCACTCTTCCATAAAGGGCAGATTTGTGGAGAACACGACTAATAGTTGTCCTGTGGACAGACTCTCCCCCCTGAGCTGTGGATCTCTGCAGCTCCTCCAGAGTTACCATGGGCCTCTTGGCTCTTCTCTGATGAATGCTCTCCTTGCCCGGCCCGGTCAGTTTAGGTGGACGGCCATGTCTTGGTAGGTTTGCAGTTGTGCCATACTCTTTCCATTTTCCGATGATGGATTGAACTGAGCTCCGTAAGATGTTCAAAGCTTAGGATATTTTTTTATAACCTAACCCTGCTTTATACTTCTCCACAACTTTATCCCTGACCTGTCTGGTGTGTTCCTTGGCCTTCATGATGCTGTTTGTTCACTAAGGTTCTCTAACAAACCTCTGAGGGCTTCACAGAACAGCTGTATTTATACTGAGATTAAATTTTACACAGGTGGACTCTATTTACTACATTAGGTGACTTCTGAAGGCAATTGGTTCCACTAGATTTTAGTTAGGAGTATCAGAGTAAGGGCCAGTGGGTACCAGGGACTCGCTCATGAAGGTTTGGAATCAGCTACAGTGCCTTGCGAAAGTATTCGGCCCCCTTGAACTTTTCAACCTTTTGCCACATTTCAGGCTTCAAACATAAAGATATAAAATTTTAATTTTTTGTGAAGAATCACCAACAAGTGGGACACAATTGTGAAGTGGAACGAAATCTATTGGATTTTTGAAACTTTTTTAACTAATAAAAAAATGAAAAGTGGGGCGTGCAAAATTATTCGGCCCCCTTGCGTTAATACTTTGTAGAGCCACCTTTTGCTGCGATTACAGCTGCAAGTCGCTTGGGGTATGTCTCTATCAGTCGTTGGGGTATGTCTCTATCAGTTTTACACATCGAGAGACTGAAATTCTTGCCCATTCTTCCTTGCAAAACAGCTCGAGCTCAGTGAGGTTGGATGGAGAGCGTTTGTGAACAGCAGTTTTCAGCTCTTTCCACAGATTCTCGATTGGATTCAGGTCTGGACTTTGACTTGGCCATTCTAACACCTGGATACGTTTATTTGTGAACCATTCCTTTGTAGATTTTGCTGTATGTTTGGGATCATTGTCTTGTTGGAAGATAAATCTCCGTCCCACTTTCAGGTCTTTTGCAGACTCCAACAGGTTTTCATCCAGAATGGTCCTGTATTTGGCTGCATCCATCTTCCCCTCAATTTTAACCATCTTCCCTGTCCCTGCTGAAGAAAAGCAGGCCCAAACCATGATGCTGCCACCACCATGTTTGACAGTGGGGATGGTGTGTTGAGGGTGATGAGCTGTGTTGCTTTTACGCCAAACATATCGTTTTGCATTGTGGCCAAAAAGTTCGATTTTGGTTTCATCGGACCAGAGCACCTTCTTCCACATGTTTGGTGTGTCTCCCAGGTGGATTGTGGCAAACTTTAGACGAGACTTTTTATGGATATCTTTGAGAAATGGCTTTCTTCTTGCCACTCTTCCATAAAGGCCAGATTTGTGCAGTGTACGACTGATTGTTGTCCTATGGACAGACTCTCCACCTCAGCTGTAGTTCTCTGCAGTTCATCCAGAGTGATCATGGGCCTCTTGGCTGCATCTCTGATCAGTCTTCTCCTTGTCTGAGCTGAAAGTTTAGAGGGACAGCCAGGTCTTGGTAGATTAGCAGTGGTCTGATACTCCTTCCATTTCAAAATGATCCTTGCACAGTGCTCCTTGGGATCGCTTGCACAGTGCTCCTTGGGATCGCTTGCACAGTGCTCCTTGGGATGTTTAAAGCTTGGGAAATCTTTTTGTATCCAAATCCGGCTTTAAACTTCTCCACAACAGTATTATGGACCTGCCTGGTGTGTTCCTTGGTCTTCATGATGCTCTCTGCGCTTTCAACAGAACCCTGAGCCTATCACAGAGCAGGTGCATTTATACAGAGACTTGATTACACACAGGTGGATTCTATTTATCACCATCAGTCATTTAGGACAACATTGGATCATTCAGAGATCCTCGCTGAACTTCTGGAGTGAGTTTGCTGCACTGAAAGTAAAGGGGCCGAATAATTTTGCACGCACCACTTTTCAGTTTTTTATTAGCTAAAAAAGTTTAACATATCCAATAGATTTCGTTCCACTTCACAATTGTGTCCCACTTGTTGGTGATTCTTCACAAAAAATTAAAAATTTTATATCTTTATGTTTGAAGCCTGAAATGTGGCAAAAGGTTGAAAAGTTCAAGGGGGCCGAATACTTTCGCAAGGCACTGTATGTGCTGGCCGCAGGTCATGACCCCTAGGTTCATCCAACATGTGAAGACTAACCTATCCAAGTAGAAATAATAGTTAGGTACATGCAAAGGTCCGGGCAGGCTTCAGGCAAGAGAGTAGTTAGGTCCAAGCAGAAATCAATGCAGGTAGTCTTCAAAGAGTACCCAACAAGAGGCGATCGGCAGAAAAAAATTTTTTTTTTACTGCAAACCTGCACCAGTTCAGGATCGCCACAACAAGACAAGAGAGTGGTTAGGTCAGGGTGGAGGTTGAGGCAGGCAGCAGTCAAAAGGCAGAGAGTGGAGTAGGTGGCAGATGATAGAGTAGTTAGGTCCAGCAGAAATCCAGTCAGGCTGCAGACATGAGATTAGTCAGGTACAGGCAAAGGTCCAGGCAGGCTGCAGGCAAAGACAGAGTAGTCAGGTCTAGGCAAAGGTCAAGGCAGGCTGCACATAAGAGAGTAGTCAGGTCCAGGCAGAAGTCAAGGCAGGCAGCAGATAAGAGAGCAGTCGGGTCCAGACAAAATGTCAAGGCAGGTGGCAGGCAAGTGAGCACTTATGTCCAGGCAGAAAATGAGGCAGATGAGAGTAGTCAGGTACAGGCAGGCTTCAGGCAAAAGAGTAGTTAGGTCCAGGCAGAAGTAAGTGAAGGCAGCAGACAAGAGAGTAGATAAGTTCAGGCAGAAGTCAATGCATGTGGCAGACAAGAGAGTAGTAAGGTTCAGACAAAGGTCAAGGCAGGCAAGAGAGCAGTTATGTCCAGGAAAAGGGTTGAGGCAGGCTGCAGACAAGAGAGTAGATAGATCCAGGCAGAAGTCAAGGCAGACAACATACAAGAGAGTAGATAGGTCCAGGATTGGTTGAGGCAAGCGCAGACAGATTAGTCAGGTCCAGGCAAAGGTCAAGGCAGGCTGCAGGCAAGAGGGTAGTCAGGTCCAGGCAGAAGTCAGGGCAGGTAGCAAACAAAAGAGTAGTCGGTCCATACAAAGGTCAAGGCAGGCAAGGGGTGGATAGTTCCAAGCAAAAGTCAATGTGGGCAGCAAACAAGAGTAGCCAGGTCAGGCAATCTTGGAAAGCAACTGGCAGGCAATGGCAGGTTCAGTATTATAGCAACTGGCTGAAGGGTAACACAGCGCCAGCTACATCAAGGGCTGATACCTAAATACCGTCCCCCTGGTCAGAGAACACACCCAGCCAACACTGGAAAACCTGAAAAGCCCGGAGGTCCTGAGAATCCTTGAACCCTCAGAGGTCTAATGGACCCAGGGTGTACTGGATATGTAAGTACTCTAACAGGATGACACAGAAGCAGGATGCAACCATTGCAAAAAGAGGGGGGAAGGAAAGTTGGGACTTTATATGAAGCCATGAGTGGTTAGGTTCATATGCCTCCAGCCCTATTGTATATATTAAAAGAGGGGGGGGGGGGGGTTGGTTGGGACTTTGTATGAAGCACAGCTAAGATAGGTAGATATTGAAAAACATGTTTATTGATTCCAAACAAATATACATAATTACGATAAAATTGTAGCATTGTAAGCAATGATAACACTTTAACAATTAGTGTATACTGTACAGTAAAAACACGATTCACAGTATAATGGTAATAAATACATAAGTATATAGTAAAATGTTCACACAAATTGTCTTAAGAATTATAATAAATTGATGGTAAATATCATAATATTGAATCTCAAAATCACATGATTGCAATGATGTAGCATAAGGATGAGGCTCTACGCGTTTCGTCCAGATGTCCACTCATCGGGAGCAAGTATGAAATGGATAAATCTATAATAAAACAAAAGGATGCAGGGTGTGAACTGGTGGTTGGCATAAGGGGGAGAAATCGCGAAAAGAGGAGGGATGGAGTAGTTCCCAAAACATGCAATCATGATGCCTCAGGAGGACCCTGTGCAGCGCTCTTATCGGTTACATTGTTTCCAGCTCTCTCTGTATAAAACAGAACACCTACCATCTGTGTTATGGGGGACAAAGAGAGGGGGTGGTGTTCTGTAGTCCTGTAGTGACATCATTGCTCCTTGATAGATTCAGCACAGCCAGTGAGCGTTGCTGTCCTAGGACATGAAATGTGTTAGCGGCACCGGGTGATAAAAATTGAAACAAAATTGTAAAAAGAAAAAACGAATGCAGTCTAAGGATAGGTATACTGGAATACTTATATATATATATATATATATATATATATATATATATATAGTTAGTGTAAGGGTTAACATTGTGGGCACAGCTGCCCTCGTCCCTCTGCGACCACCTGTTCCTCTTGCCCCCCCTCCGCTCTAACGAACCTTTATGAGATTATAGGCCTTCATATCTAAAATGATTGCATAAACAAAAATGCATTAAAATGGTGATACCTTAGAAGTGACCTAAGCCGGAGGAGCCGGGAGCAGCTGCGGGGCGCCCCCCCACCTCCACCCCCTCACGGCGGTCAGCTGTCCCCTGTCACACACACACATCTCCCGTGCAAATCCCCTCGATCACATTTCAGCAGTATCCCCCCCCCCCTCCTCCCCTCTTTCCTTGGGCCAGTATAATTAGTAATTAGAGAGAGGGAATGTGAGTGAGCCCTGCTCCCGCCCTGCGCACATTCCAGCCCTGTCCATCAAAGGAGAGGAACCCCAGTTCATGGCGGACCCCCCACCCCCCCACCTGGGGGTCCTGGATATGGTCACTGGTGCTGATCAGAAATTGACAATAATATCCATCGAATGCCCAGTTCAGGACAACGATTATTTTATGGCAACAAATGCTCCCATTTTTGGTATCGCTGGTATTGACGTCATGGTTCAGATGGCATAGGTCTTGTTATGAAGAGCCAAGGCATAATTCAGGTCAAGGGTCTTGAAACCAATGCTAATTGTTATTCTTCATACGGGTCCCCAAATGGTCAAAAAGAAGCAGCTCAGGCTGCAATTCTCTTCTTAAATCCGCAGCCATCCACTGCAATCCTCTTTTCTGCCACAAGATGTCCTCAGTCTTCCAGGCTGACTGACACCCATTGTAACTCAACCTGGAAGATTATAAATGTGTAGGGTGTCATAGAGCCGCCCACTCAGCATCGTTATGTCTTAGCGGCCTGCAATCCCCTGTATGGCAGAGCTCAGAAAGGAAGAGGGAGAAGCAGCACACGGAGACCTGATTTTTCCTGGCTGCAGTCATGGGCGTCCGCAGAACTTTTTTCAGGGGGGGGGGGGGCATCATTTTAAGGTCACCCATGCTCTGACCCTTTTCGACAATGTCATTATCACGGTCATAGACTGCAGACGTAGTACAGGTGATGGTCAGAGACTGCAGACATGGCCCAAGAGACTGTCAGAGACTGTGGACATGGCACAAGAGACTGTGAGAGACGGCATACATGGCCCAAGAGACTGTCAGTGACTGCATACATGGCTCAAGAGACTGTAAGAGACTGCGGACATGGCACAAGAGATGACAGAGACTGCGGACATGGCACAAGAGACTGCATACATGGCCCAAGAGACTGTCAGAAACTGCATACATGGCTCAAGAGACTGTCAGAGACTGCGGACTTGGCACAAGAGACTGCGGACATGGCACAAGAGACTGTCAGAAACTGCATACATGTGGGGGGGGGGTGACAGAGAGACTGGGGGTGACAGAAAGAGACAGAGGGGGTGACAGAGAGAGACAGAGGGGGGTGACAGAGAGGAGTGTGACAGAGAGAGACAGAGGGGGGTGACAGAGAGCGAGGGGGGGGGGGGTGAAAAAGACAGAGGGGTGAGAGAGAGGGGGGGGGGGGGTGACAGAGAGGGGTGATGGGTGTCATCACTCCTGATCCGATCCCTGATTCCAGGGGGGGGCACTTGCCCCCCCCCTTACCCCTACCTGCGGACGCCCATGGCTGCAGTATAACGATTCTTACAGGTCTTCTCCCTCCCCCCCAGCCTGTGATTGGATAATGAAAGGCGATGCAGAGTACTAATGTGGTTGCCTCTCTGTCCCTCTGCTCTCTCCTCTTCTACTTTTGTGTTTTTTCTCTTTTTATCAAATATTTTTTTTTTTTTAAATTATTTATAGTTATACAAACAAAAAACTATATAAACTAAATTACTAAATATCAAAAATTATCAATTAGTATATATATATATATATATATATTAATATATATATATATATATAAATAGTATATAAAAAAGTAAAAAACAATAATAATAAAAAACACAAAACAAGGAAAATATGGTATTATTATTAAAAGCAACAACATTTCTATTTTCCATATTCAAGTCGTGGTGGTGGGGGGGTTATGGTCCAATATATCTGATTAGACAATATCTAGGCAATCTCCTTTAGATCCCATTTTGAGGTCAGAAGTCAATGCTAAATTTTATTCTTCATATGTGCTCTGGATGGTTTAAAGATAAAGCCGTTCAGGCTGCAATTCTCACCTTAACGCCGGTGCTGTCCCTTGCAGTACTTTTTTTCTGCCACTAGATGTCTACAAAGTTTTGGTTGAAATGACACCTACCTATCAATACTCATCCTGGAAAACTGAGGACACGTTAAGAATGCCAGGGGGTCAAAGTCCCGCCCCCTCAGCATCATCAAGTCATAGCAATCCCCTGTACAGCAGAGCTCAGGTAGAGGGAGAAGCAGCACATGTGAAAAAAAAAATGTTTTCCCCCTTTGGTGGTCTATCATAATTTGCAGATAGACACTAGATGAGTATGTTGGATGGGTTCTGCCAATTACAATGGTAACAGTGCAGAACAGGCGTTTTCGAGTCAGGGTGGAATTATGGGTAATAAACAAAATTTCCAAGAAGCAAATCCGGATCCCAATGTAAAACAAAGTTTCAAAGTTTGGATACTGAGCTCAGGATAGGAGAATATAATATACCAAAATCCTGAAGCTCAAGTGCAGTCAAAAGCTTAAATACACAGAAATACATATATCAGAGCCTCTTCTATCCTTCAGTGATTATTGATGAGATCTCTGCATGTCTGCTGTGCCCATTATGAGGGGTTCCCACCATCCCTGTGCTGAGTTCCCGGGTCTGTACACCCGCTGTGCCCATTATGAGAGGTTCCCACCATCCCTGTGCTGAGTTCCCGGGTCTGTACACCTGCTGTGCCCATTATGAGGGGTTCCCACCATCCCTGTGCTGAGTTCCCGGGTCTATACACCTGCTGTGCCCATTATGAGGGTTCCCACCATCCCTGTGCTGAGTTCCCGGTCTGTACACCCGCTGTGCCCATTATGAGGGGTTCCCACCATCCCTGTGCTGAGTTCCCGGGTCTGTACACCTGCTGTGCCCATTATGAGGGGTTCCCACCATCCCTGTGCTGAGTTCCCGGGTCTATACACCTGCTGTGCCCATTATGAGGGGTTCCCACCATCCCTGTGCTGAGTTCCTGGGTCTGTACACCTGCTGTGCCCATTATGAGGGGTTCCCACCATTCCTGTGCTGAGTTCCCGGGTCTGTGCACCAGCTGTGCCCATTATGAGGAGTTCCCACCATCCCTGTGCTGAGTTCCTGGGTCTGTACACCTGGTGTGCCCATTATAAGGGGTTCCCACCATCCCTGTGCTGAGTTCCCAGGTCTGTGCACCTGATGTGGCCATCATGAGGGGTTCCCACCATCCTTGTGCTGAGTTCCCGGGTCTGTACACCTGCTGTGCTTATTATGAGGGGTTCCCACCATCCCTGTGCTGAGTTCCCGGATGCCGTGTCTCAGCCAATGAGATTGGAGAGTCCCAGGAGAGCCGCTGCTCTCGTGCATATCGCTGGATTGGGTTCCGGCTTGGGTAAGTATTAGGGGGGACTGGGGGAATGCTGCACCCAGAAGGTTTTTTACCTTCATGCATAGAATTCATGAAGGTAAAAAAAAAACTTTTAGCCTTTACAACCACTTTAATGGAACTCTTTGAAGTCTGAAAACCTTGCCCTGCCCCTCAATGGGACTCTTCAAAGACAGAAGACCTTGCCCTGCCCCTCAATGGGACTCTTCAAAGACAGAAGACCTTGCCCTGCCCCTCAATGGGACTCTTCAAAGACAGAAGACCTTGTCCTGCCCCTCAATGGGACTCTTCAAAGACAGAAGACCTTGTCCTGCCCCTCAATGGGACTCTTCAAAGACAGAAGACCTTGCCCTGCCCCTCAATGGGACTCTTCAAAGACAGAAGACTTTGCCCTGCCCCTCAATGGGACTCTTCAAAGACAGAAGACCTTGTCCTGCCCCTCAATGGGACTCTTCAAAGACAGAAGACCTTGTCCTGCCCCTCAATGGGACTCTTCGAAGACAGAAGACCTTGTCCTGCCCCTCAATGGGACTCTTCAAAGACAGAAGACCTTGCCCTGCCCCTCAATGGGACTCTTCAAAGACAGAAGACCTTGTCCTGCCCCTCAATGGGACTCTTCAAAGACAGAAGACCTTGCCCTGCCCCTCAATGGGACTCTTCAAAGACAGAAGACCTTGATCTGCCCCTCAATGGGACTCTTCAAAGACAGACAACCTTGTCCTGCCCCTCAATGGGATTCTTCAAAGACAGAAGACCTTGCACTGCTCCTAAATGGGTGTTGAATGGGTGTTAAATGGGTGTTGAGTTCCCGGGTCTGTATACCTGCTGTGCCCACCATGAGGGGTTCCCTTCACTGAGTTCCCGGATGACATGTCTCAGCCAGTGAGGATGGAGAGTCCCAGGAGAGCCGCTGCTCTCATGCATATCGCTGGATTGGGTTCCGGCTTGGGTAAGTATTAGGGGGGACTGGGGGAATGCTGCACCCAAAAGGTTTTTTACCTTCATGCATAGAATTCATGAAGGTAAAAAAAAAACATTTAGCCTTTACAACCACTTTAATGGAACTCTTTGAAGTCTGAAAACCTTGTCCTGCCCCTCAATGGGACTCTTCAAAGACAGAAGACCTTGTCCTGCCCCTCAATGGGACTCTTCAAAGACAGAAGACCTTGCCCTGCCCCTCAATGGGACTCTTCAAAGACAGAAGACCTTTCCCTGCCCCTCAATGGGAGTCTTCAAAGACAGAAGACCTTGACCTGCCCCTCAATGGGACTCTTCAAAGACAGAAGACCTTGCCCTGCCCCTCAATGGGACTCTTTAAAGACAGACAACCTTGTCCTGCCCCTCAATGGGACTCTTCAAAGACAGAAGACCTTGATCTGCCCCTCAATGGGACTCTTCAAAGACAGAAGACCTTTCCCTGCCCCTCAATGGGACTCTTCAAAGACAGAAGACCTTGCACTGCTCCTAAATGGGTGTTGAATGAGTGTTAAATGGGTGTTGAGTTCCCGGGTCTGTATACCTGCTGTGCCCACCATGAGGGGTTCCCTTCACTGAGTTCCCGGATGACATGTCTCAGCCAGTGAGGATGGAGAGTCCCAGGAGAGCCGCTGCTCTCGTGCATATCGCTGGATTGGGTTCCGGCTTGGGTTAGTATTAGGGGGGACTGGGGGAATGCTGCACCCAGAAGGTTTTTTACCTTCATGCATAGAATTCATGAAGGTAAAAAAAAAAAAAAACATTTAGCCTTTACAACCACTTTAATGGAACTCTTTGAAGTCTGAAAACCTTGTCCTGCCCCTCAATGGGACTCTTCAAAGACAGAAGACCTTGCCCTGCCCCTCAATGGGACTCTTCAAAGACAGAAGACTTTGCCCTGTCCCTCAATGGGACTCTTCAAAGACAGAAGACCTTGTCCTGCCCCTCAATGGGACTCTTCAAAGACAGAAGACCTTGTCCTGCCCCTCAATGGGACTCTTCAAAGACAGAAGACCTTTCCCTGCCCTCAATGGGACTCTTCAAAGACAGAAGATCTTTCCCTGCCCTCAATGGGACTCTTCAAAGACAGAAGACCTTGCCCTGCCCCTCAATGGGACTCTTCAAAGACAGAAGACTTTGCCCTGCCCCTCAATGGGACTCTTCAAAGACAGAAGACCTTGTCCTGCCCCTCAATGGGACTCTTCAAAGACAGAAGACCTTGCCCTGCCCCTCAATGGGACTCTTCAAAGACAGAAGACTTTGCCCTGACCCTCAATGGGACTCTTCAAAGACAGAAGACCTTGTCCTGCCCCTCAATGGGACTCTTCAAAGACAGAAGACCTTGCCCTGCCCCTCAATGGGACTCTTCAAAGACAGAAGACCTTGTCCTGCCCCTCAATGGGACTCTTCAAAGACAGAAGACCTTGTCTTGCCCCTCAATGGGACTCTTCAAAGACAGAAGACCTTGCCCTGCCCCTCAATGGGACTCTTCAAAGACAGAAGACCTTGATCTGCCCCTCAATGGGACTCTTCAAATACAGACAACCTTGTCCTGCCCCTCAATGGGATTCTTCAAAGACAGAAGACCTTGCACTGCTCCTAAATGGGTGTTGAATGGGTGTTAAATGGGTGTTGAGTTCCCGGGTCTGTATACCTGCTGTGCCCACCATGAGGGGTTCCCTTCACTGAGTTCCCGGATGACATGTCTCAGCCAGTGAGGATGGAGAGTCCCAGGAGAGCCGCTGCTCTCATGCATATCGCTGGATTGGGTTCCGGCTTGGGTAAGTATTAGGGGGGACTGGGGGAATGCTGCACCCAGAAGGTTTTTTACCTTCATGCATAGAATTCATGAAGGTAAAAAAAAAAACATTTAGCCTTTACAACCACTTTAATGGAACTCTTTGAAGTCTGAAAACCTTGTCCTGCCCCTCAATGGGACTCTTCAAAGACAGAAGACCTTGTCCTGCCCCTCAATGGGACTCTTCAAAGACAGAAGACCTTTCCCTGCCCCTCAATGGGACTCTTCAAAGACAGAAGACCTTGACCTGCCCCTCAATGGGACTCTTTAAAGACAGACAACCTTGTCCTGCCCCTCAATGGGACTCTTCAAAGACAGAAGACCTTGCCCTGCCCCTCAATGGGACTTTTTAAAGACAGACAACCTTGTCCTGCCCCTCAATGGGACTCTTCAAAGACAGAAGACCTTGACCTGCCCCTCAATGGGACTCTTCAAAGACAGAAGACCTTGACCTGCCCCTCAATGGGACTCTTCAAAGACAGAAGACCTTGATCTGCCCCTCAATGGGACTCTTCAAATACAGACAACCTTGTCCTGCCCCTCAATGGGATTCTTCAAAGACAGAAGACCTTGCACTGCTCCTAAATGGGTGTTGAATGAGTGTTAAATGGGTGTTGAGTTCCCGGGTCTGTATACCTGCTGTGCCCACCATGAGGGGTTCCCTTCACTGAGTTCCCGGATGACATGTCTCAGCCAGTGAGGATGGAGAGTCCCAGGAGAGCCGCTGCTCTCGTGCATATCGCTGGATTGGGTTCCGGCTTGGGTAAGTATTAGGGGGGACTGGGGGAATGCTGCACCCAGAAGGTTTTTACCTTCATGCATAGAATTCATGAAGGTAAAAAAAAAAAAACATTTAGCCTTTACAACCACTTTAATGGAACTCTTTGAAGTCTGAAAACCTTGTCCTGCCCCTCAATGGGACTCTTCAAAGACAGAAGACATTGTCCTGCCCCTCAATGGGACTCTTCAAGGACAGAAGACCTTGTCCTGCCCCTCAATGGGACTCTTCAAAGACAGAAGACCTTGCCCTGCCCTTCAATTGGACTCTTCAAAGACAGAAGACCTTTCCCTGCCCTTTAATGGGACTCTTCAAAGACAGAAGACCTTGACCTGCCCCTCAATGGGACTCTTCAAAGACAGAAGACCTTGTCCTGCCCCTCAATGGGACTCTTCAAAGACAGAAGACCTTGCCCTGCCCCTCAATGGGACTCTTCAAAGACAGAAGACCTTGCCCTGCCCCTCAATGGGACTCTTCAAAGACAGAAGATCTTGACCTGCCCCTCAATGGGACTCTTCAAAGACAGAAGACCTTGCCCTGCCCCTCAATGGGACTCTTCAAAGACAGAAGACCTTGCCCTGCCCCTCAATGGGACTCTTCAAAGACAGAAGACCTTGCCCTGCCCCTCAATTGGACTCTTCAAAGACAGAAGACCTTTCCCTGCCCCTCAATGGGACTCTTCAAAGACAGAAGACCTTGACCTGCCCCTCAATGGGACTCTTCAAAGACAGAAGACCTTGCCCTGCCCCTCAATGGGACTCTTCAAAGTTAGAAGATCTTGTCTTACCTCTCATTGGAACTCCTCTTAGTCATAAGACCTTATGCTGCCCCTCGATAGGACTCTTTGAAGTTGGAAGACTGTGCCTTGCCTCTTCATGTTCATAAAAGCCTTTTCTTGCTTTTCTTTGTCAGAAGACCTCAGCAAATTACTTCTTTTTAGAAGACTGTCTTTTCCTTCCATGTCCCACAAGGACATTTCCTGTAGCCCATCTGCTTCAAAGTTGGATGTGTTGTGTGTTCATAGATGGTATTCTGCATACCTTGGGTGTAACGAGTGGTTATTTGAGTTACTATTGCCTTTCTATCATCTGGAACCAGTCTGCCCATTCTCCTCTGACCTCAACAAGACATTTTCCTCCACACAACTGCCGCTCACTGGATATTTCTCTTTCCCCCACCATTCTCTAATCTCGAGAGATGGTTGTGTGTGAAAAACCCAGAAATACTCAGACCAGCCCTGCCTGGCACCAACAACCATGCCACGTTCAAAGTCACTTCAATCCCCTTTCTTCCCCATTCTGATGCTCGGTTTGAAATGCATCGAGTATCTGTCATGTGATTGGCTGATTAGCAATTTGTGTTACTAAGCAATTGAACAGGTGTACCTAATAAAGTGGTTGATGAGTGTATATAAAACAGCTAGCAGGCTTATAATATGCAGTATAGGCTCGCTCCTGGAGGTAGGTTCACCACCAGTATGGCTCGCTGTTGGTGGTGAGATGAGAACGCTCCAGGATATGACTTCCATAAGGTAATCACGATGTGGACAGAACATAAAGCTAAAACTTCAAAGAATTCTTTATTACGAAACATTTTGGAACATCGAAGCAAAGCTCTATAAATTTATATAGAATTTTCTATTGCATTGAAGATACCAGATCAGTGACTCCCTCACGAGATATGAAGTGTCTTTATATGCTTTTGGAACCCTCCATAAGGTTCTGTCCCCACTTGGAAGGGACAATCTTCTCCTATAGAGCTGACGCATTACCAAAGAAAAGTATAGATTCTGTTGGTCCTGTAAATGAAGCAGCGGGTCGCTTAGGTTGTATACGGCGGAGTTAAGACTCGCGGGCGGCTCTTTTATATTACCGTCCTGCAGATAATTCCAAATATGAACTGGATAATATAGAGATAAATTATTCCGCCAGATTTATCTCATACAGATGTGTCTCTGTGATCCTGATTTATTTCACACTGACAAATCTCTCATTTGATTTAAATGTCTTATAAGCTCATTTTATACTCCATATGTTCTGATCGTGACATAAGAAGATGATATCATCATTGTTCTGTGCAGACCTCAGCTCTCTCCGACCCGCCCTGCCCTCCCAGGGGTTCCGGGACACCGTGTCAGCCTGCAAAGGACAAAGACA
>CM053027.1:11174847-11197101 GCA_028564925.1 Lithobates sylvaticus | reverse complement strand
CTATGGAGATTACACAAGTAGTGGGAAGAGACTAGGGGCATGGCACAAGAGGTGGGCAGAGACTGCCGGCATGGCACAAGAGGTGGGCAGAGGCTGCGGGCATGACACAAGAGGTGGGCAGAGACAGTGGGCATGGCACAAGAAGTAAGCAGAGACTGCAGGTATGGCACAAGAGGTGGGCAGAGACTGTGGGCATGACACAAGTGGTGGGAAGAGACTACGGTCATGACACAAGAGGTGGGTGGCTGAGACTGAAGACATGTTACAAGAGATTGGAAGAGACTGCAGGTGGGCAGAGCACGGGCACAAGAGGTGGGCTGAGACTGAAGACATGTTACAAGAGATTGGAAGAGACTGCAGGCATGGCACAAGAGGTGGGCAGAGACTGTGTGCATGACACAAGTGGTGGGAAGAGACTACGGTCATGACACAAGAGGTGGGCAGAGACTGCGGGCATGGCACAAGAGGTGGGCAGAGACTGCGGGCATGGCACAAGAGGTGAGCAGAGACTGCGGGCATGGCACAACTTAGGGGGCGTTTTGAGAGGAGAGAGGACTTGCGCTGGGGTGGTGGTGTTCAGATTTAATATCCATCCTCCAGTCCTCTCTCCACTCAAAACGCCCCCTAGGACATACAGTATCCTCAGAGCAGCGGAAAAACATAAATTTTATAGTTTTTTTTAATGATTGATAATTTATTTAAAAAATTGAATAATAATCTTTTATTTATTTTTTTGTTTTATTTACTTTTTTTAACCTTTTTTTTAATCTTTTTTACTTTTTTTTACCTTTAAAAAAAATAAATAGATAAAAAAATAAAAAATAATAATAATAGATTTTTTAAATATTAATTTATGTACAATGTTGCACAATTGTCAGCTGAAGCAACGCAGTGCTGTATCGCAAAAAAAACGGCCTGGCGATGAAGGGGGGTAAATCTTCCGGAGGTCAAGTGCTTTAATTACATTACAATGACTTCATAAAGTTATATCCTCGTACATTTCATCCAGTCCCCTGGGACTTGGTGTAATTATTTGTCCCCTCCGATGCTCCGGGGCTCGGATCCCACTTAAAGAACCACCTTTGATCTCGGTCCTCTCCAGCCCCCGCCGCGCAGCACTTCGCCGCCATCAGAAAATATCATCCTCCCCAGAGTTTTCTTCAGATGTTTAAATGAATAAAAGTCACGCCTGCGTCAGTGGAAACGATCGGTTATTTCCCGTCATTAAAATTCTGAGCGCCCGTCGCAATTTTATTCATGCAGAAACCGATACAAAAAAAATATAAAAAAATAAAAAAAATACAAAAAAATAAAAATCGAACTGTCTGTTAGCTGCAATATTCGGAATACTAAGTACCACACTGCATAGGGAGGCGACATAGACGTCAAATATCTCAGTGGCGCGGAGGCTGGAAATTTCCGTATAGGGATCTGAGAATGCAGTTTGTGGGGGGGGGGGGGGGGCCCTGATAACGGGGCGAGGGCAGTAAGGGAAAAACTAGGAGGGTTTTTGCGTTTCGGCGCTGCGTCGCTTTAACTGACAATTGCGCGGTCATGCGACGTGGCTCCCAAACAAAATTTACGTCCTTTTTCCCCACAAATAGAGCTTTCTTTTGGTGGTATTTGATAGACATGTGCAATTTGTTTTTTTTTTTTTTTAGTTTTTTTTAGTTATTTTCGTTCCTTCGTTATCGTACGAATGAACGAACGATTCGCTAAAAATTTTAATGAATCGTTCGAATCGAACGAATACGAAAACAACGAAAATCAGAAATAACCAAATTAGAAACAACGAAACTACGAAAGAAGAAAATCCGAAAAACGAAAACAGGAACAACGAAAATCAAAATGAACTAAAAAATTTGTACATTCGTAACTTTTTTTTTTTTTTTGTTGAATTGGTAATTTTCCGTGTCCCTTACAATGGCGCTGCTTAACGTGCCTCGAATGGATTGAACGAAAAAATTCGTACATTCGTAACTTTTTTTTTTTTCGATTCGTAATTTTCCGGGGTCCCTTACAATGGCGCTGCTTAACGTGCTTCGAATGGATTGAACGAAAAAATTTGTACATTCGGAACTTTTTTTTTTTTTTCGATTCGTAATTTTCCGTGTCTCTTACAATGTAATAATAGCATACACATTACATAACATTATGAATTATGCTCCGATTACGAATCTACGAAAACAATGTTACGAAAGTACGAATAAATCAATCTAACGAAAGTACGAATGTAACTAAATCTACGAAAATACGAATGCGTCCGAATTTCGAATAAATGAAAATTAAACTAACAGAAAAACGAATCAACGAAAAAATAACTCTTACGAAAATACGAATCGTTACGAATACGAACACCGACGACTTACGAATTTACGAATCGTTACGAATCAACGGAAACGAAAAAAACGAAACGAAAATAAACAATTTTTTTGTTGTGCACATGTCTAGTATTTGATCACCTCTGCAGGTTTTTTTTTTTTTTTGCGCTATAAACAAAAAAATTGCGCCAATTTTGAAAAAAAAATGCATTATTTTTTGCTATAATAAATACCCCCAAAAAATATATTAAAAAAACATTTTTCTCCTCAGTTAAGCCGATACGTATTCTACATATTTTTGGTAAAAAAAAAAGCGCAATAAACGTTTATTGATTGGTTTGCGCAAAAGTTATAGCGTCTACAAAAATAGGGGATGGTTTTATGGCATTTTTTATTATTAATTTTTTTACTAGTAATGGCGGAGATCATCAATTTTTTTATTTGGGACTGCGACATTATGTTGGACACGTCGGACACTTTTGGCGCGATTTTGGGACCATTCACAGTTAAAAATGCATTGGTTACTGTGTAAATGTGTCTGGCAGTGAAGGGGTTAAAGAGGAGGGCCCACAAAAAAAAAAATTAAAAGTCAGCAGCTACAAATACTGCAGCTGCTGCCTTTTAATACTCGGACACTTACCTGTCCCAGGGTCCAGCGATGCGAGGGAACGAGGCCCCCTCCTCGTTCCCCGCTCCGCTCGCGGCGCCGGCATTCTTAGTGTGGGCACCCGGCTGTGGCTTCACAGCCGGGCACCCACTGCGCATACGCGAGCTGCGCCGTTGTTCGGCGCTCACTCATCTGGGACACGTGACAGGTCCCAGATGACTGTGCGGCGCCTAGGGGAAGTGACGCCAGTTGCTGGGCACTGAAGGTGGCAGACTACGAGGGACCCCCTAGCAACAGGCATTTAGAGGTGAGTAAAAAAAAAATGTTTCCAATTATTTTTTTTATTTTTTTTAATGATTTTTAAGCCAATTTTTTTTTTTGGTGGCAACACCGCTTTAACCACTAGGTGGCGCTGTAGGGGTTAAGTGTGTCCTAGGGGGTGATTCTAACTGTGGGGGGAGGGGCTAGCTGTGACACATCACTGATCAAAGCTCCCGATTACAGGGAGCTGTGATCAGTGTCACCAGGCAGAACGGGGAGATGCTTGTTTACATCAACACCTCCCAGTTCTTCCTCTCGGTGAGACGATTGCGGGTATCCTGTCCACGGGACATCGAGTCCGCGGGACCCGCGATCACGCCCACGGAGCTCCCAGCAGGCCCCCCCCCTTTTAAAGGGCAACGTTCAGGTACGTTAATCTGTACGTGCCCTTCTGCCACAGTATATCTGCGCGAGGCGGTCGGGAAGCGGTTAAGATATTATAATATATGTAAATCCAAACCGAGCCAAAGTATAAAATTATGCAAATGTCGGGGTCTGTATTTAATCCTTAAAGCGGTAATAAACCCAGAAGCAAACATTTATTATATTGCCATTTTTTCAGTGCGGTGGCTGCATTCGTTCTCTATTTTTTGGCCTTTCCTTCCTTTATTTTCATCTGGTGATCCAGCCAGTAAGTCTGTTGTTGTTTTTTCCAACAGAACAAGCTCTCCTGCAGATGTAGCCGTTAGAAGGGTTGAGACAAACCATTTACCACTGGCAGGGGAGTTTGGCTTCAAAGTACAGTAATACCTTGGATTACGAGGATAATCCGTTCCAGAAGAATGCTTGTAATCCAAAGCACTCGTATATCAAATCGAGTTTCCCCATAGGAAATAATGGAAACGCAGATAATCCGTTCCACGAACCACTGCTGGTCTATGCAGTACTGTATGTGGCCAGAGGTGTGCGGGGGCGCCGGAGAAACTCAGAAAAAACTCGAGACAGTCCGAGCATCTCCAAGCGGCTCCGAGTGTCACCGGCGCCCCCGCACCTCTGGCCAAATGCGGTACTGCACACCCCAGAGCCCCTCTTTCACATCAGAAGACCCCCTCCGTCATACCAAAGTCCCCCTTAGAAATTGGGTCCTGGCACCTATGGTTTTGTCAGCCCATTCACTGTTGCACTGGTCAGAGGTTGCAAATTTGCGGCCCCGCCACTGTTCCAGGGGGCCTCCACACTGTGTAAGGTAAGACAGGAGGAGGCAGCAATGGGGGTGCGATGTGGGTGGGGGAGCTGAGGACATTAATGGAGGGGGGGGCTGAGGACATTAGGGGGGACCTAAGGACATTAATGGAGGGGGGCTGAGGACATTAATGGGGGTAGCTGAAGACTGTATTGGGGTCCCTGAGAACATTAATGGGGGGAGATGAGGACATTATTGGAGGGGGGGGGCTGAAGACATTAATGGGGGGACTGAGGACCTTAAAGGGGAGGGGCCACTGAGGACTTTAATAGGGCCACTGAGAACATTAATGGAGGGGGGCTGAGGACATAATGGGGGGCTGAAGACATTAATGGGGTCACTGAGGACAGTAATGGAGGGGGGTGAAGACATTAATGGGGGGCTGAGGACAGTAATCGGACATTAATGGAGGGAGGGCTGAGGACAATAATGGGAGCACTGGGAATAGTAATGGAGGGGGGGCTGAGGACAGTAATGGGATCACTGAGGACAGTAATGGAGAAGAGGGGACTATGCATAGTTTCAGGGGCACTAAGGACATTAATGGAGGGGAACTGAGGACAGTAAGACAGTATTGAAAGGGGGGGAGGATGAGGACAGTAATGGGATCACTGAGGGCATTAATGGAGGGGGGCTGAGGACATTAATGGGGGGCTGAGGACAGTAATGGGATCACTGAGGACCGTAATGGAGGGGTGGCTGAGGACAGTAATAGAGGTGGGGCACTGAGGACAGTAATAGAGGGGGGGGGGGCACTGAGGACAGTAATGGGGTCACTGAGGACAGTAAGACAGTATTGAAAGGGGGGAGGATGAGGACAGTAATGGGGTCACTGAGGGCATTAATGGAGGGGGGCTGAGGACAGTCATGGGATCACTGAGGACCGTAATATAGGAGGGGGCTGAGGACAGTAATAGAGTCACAAGGACATTAATGGAGGGGGGCTGAGGACATTAATGGGGGGGCTGAGGACATTAATGGGAGGCTGAGGACAGTAATGGGATCACTGAGGACCGTAAGGGAGGGGTGGCTGAGGACAGGAAAAGAGGGGGGGGGGCACTGAGGACAGTAATGGAGTCTCTAAGGATAGTGATGGAGAAGGAGGCTGAGGACAGTAATGGAGTCCCTGAGGACAGTAGTGGAGGAGGGGACTGAGGACAATAATGGGGTCACTGAGGACAGTAATTGAGGAGGGGCTGAGGACAGTAATGGGGTCACTGAGGACATTGATGGAGGGGGGACTGAGGACAGTAATAGAGGAGGTGGCTGAGGACAGTAATAGGGTCACTGAGGACATTATCGGAGGGGGGGGGGGACTGAGGACAGTAATGGAGTCACTGAGGACATTAATGGAGGGGGGCTGAGAGGAGAGAGAATGAGAATCTGAGAAGGGTGTTGAGAAGTTTTGAGATTAGAGGTTTGTTGATGAGGGAGGATTGATGAGGTGGTGAGATCCTCGACTCTTTGGTGGTGGTTGAAGTGTGAGAGAAGGAGGAGAGATGAGAGATGGAGACGTTGAGTTGAGTGTAGTGAGAATTGAGTGAGTGGTCTGAGGTTGATGAGGTTGAGTGAGTTGAGAATTATAGGAGAAGTAGAGTGAGACAGGAGATTTTATGAGTGATCTTGAGAGTAGATTATGAGAAGTGAGAGGGGGTGAGGATCGAGTGAGTGAAGGAGAGGTGTTGTGTCTTTTGTTGGAGAAGTTGGGGTTGTGAGTGTTTGATGAGCGGGAGAAGCGAAGGGCGAAGAGATTGGGTAGGGAGGAGAGAGTGAGTTGGAGTATCTGACGAATGTTTGAGAGTGTGGAGGCGAGGAGGAGATAGAGATTGGAGTGGCGCTGCGCGATGAGTGAGAAACGGAAACGGGAGTGTGCTGATTGGAGAATATGTTGAGGCTGAGTTTGGAGTGAGCGAGTGAGTTGAGTGAGTGGGAGTGGGAGGCAGGAGAGATTGATGATTGCTTGAGAACGGAGTGTGGAGAATGATGAGTCCGTGAGAATGAGTGGAGTGAGTGTTGAGAATTTGATGAGATGATGGTGAGGAGGAGAGAGGAGGGGTGGGGAGAGAGTAGAGAGAAGAGATGTGAGAGGGGAGGAGCGTGCTGAGTGTGAAAAAGGGGGAAGAGATGAGAGAGGGAGGAGAAAGGAATTGAGTTGCGAGTGAGCAAGTGTTGAGGGAGAAGAGAGGAGTTGTGGATTAATGGGAGTGGTGAGAAAGGAGTTGAGTTTTGTGAGTGAGAATGGGGACCTGTGAGAACTGACGGAGATTAGACTTGGAGCGAGAAGTGTGAGTGAGAGGAGTTTCCTGGGCGAGAGGAGTGGGGTAAGAGAAAGAGGAGGAGTGGGAGGGGCGAGGTGTTGGATTGAGGACAGTAATGGGGTCACTAAGGACATTAATGAGGGGGGCTGAGGAGTTGATTTGGTGAGTGAGGAGATGAGATGAGTGTCTTCCGGGAGGAGGACCTGAGGTGGGGTTGAGAACGAGTGGAGAGAATGGAGTGAGTGGGAGGAGATATTTCCCCCGAGAGCGAAAGGGAGGATTGGAAGTTGAGTCGTTGAGAAAAATTTGTCTGGAGATGAGCTCAGTGAGTGTGAGGCTGAGAAAGAGGGTGAGAGCTGGGGAGGAGTGTAAGAGGGAGGAGGAGAGAGCTGAGAAAAGAGAAAGAGGAACGAGCTGTGTATGGGTTCGAGTGGTGTGAGAACTGAGAGGCGAGAGAAGAAAAGACGGGAGGGATGATTTGGAGATGAGGCTGGAGTGTCTTGAGGAGAAGAGAGAGTGTGAGGCTGGGCGGGCGACGGAGGGGGATGAGTGTTGGGAGAAACAGGAGCGAGGGGAGAAGAGAGAGTGACTTGAGTGTGTATGAGTGAGAAACTGAGCTCTAGATGAGTGAGTTAGAGGGAGGATTGGTGGAAGGAGTGAGAGGATGAAGAGAGGGAGTGAGTGATGGTGAGAAGTTGGTGAGTTATTGTTTGATTCGAGAGGTGTGATTGGAGAGAACGAGTGAGTGCGTGTGTGCCTTGAGAATGTGAGATGAGTTTGAGTGAGTTGAGGTGAGAGGAGATGGAGGTTGTTGGGTGGAGTGGGAGAGGGAGGGGGGTGTGAGGGCAGGAGACGAGAAGTGGTGAGGGTGAGTTTGACAGTGAGGAGGAGTGGATGAGAGGATTTTGAGGGAGGGGAGTGCGAGAAGAGAGAATGAGTAGGTGTGATGAGAGTGAGCTGGATGAGACTTGTGTGGATGTGAGAGGGAGAAGTGGAGAGTGAGGAGGAAGGAGATTTGAGAGGAGGGAGTTCTGAGTTGGAGTGTTGGAGAAGAGTTTCTGAGGAGGAGTTTTGGGAGGAGTTGGGAGGTCGAGACGGTCGTGAGGCTGTGTGGGGGGTTGAGGAGAGTGAGTACTCGCGATGGCTGTTGAGAATGAGAAGGAGGTTTTGCTTTTGAGGAGTGTGAGTTTTGAGGAGAAAGTGAGTTTAGAGACGAGAAAGAACAGTGGGGAACAGTAGGTCGAGGCTTGTGAGATTGCGTTTCTGCGAAATTGGTGTTTGGTGTGTGGAGAGTGTTTGATGGGTGAATGGAGGTGTTGAGATGTGAGGTTTGGAGTGCGTACGTGAGGAGGAGTTGGATGGATGGGAGAGTGGTTGAGGTGAGTGAGGAGGGTTGGCGTGAGAGGAGAAGAGAACTGGGAGGCCTTGATAACAGAACAGAAGAGAGCGAGAGAGAAGATGAGGAAGAAAGGAGGAGGAGAAGAGTGAGTTGTTTGGAGTTGAGGTGGAGTGTGAGGCTGGGCCTGGAGTTCTGTGAGACTGCTTGAGGGAGAATTTTGTGATGAGCTGAGATGAGAAGTTGGTGTGGTTGAGGAGTGAAGGAGGTGTCACGAGATGGGTCAGGGGAGAGATGGAGTGTGATGTTGAGTTAACAGTAATGGAGGGGGGGGACTGCGGACAGTAATGGAGTCACTGAGGACATTATCGGAGGGGGGGCTGAGGACAGTACTGGAGTTACTGAGGACATTAATGGAGGGGGGCTGAGAACAGTAATGGAGGGGGGACTGAGGACAGTAATGGGGTCACTGAGGACATTATCGGAGGGGGGGGGGGGGGCTGAGGACAGTACTGGAGTTACTGAGGACATTAATGGAGGGGGGACTGAGGACAGTAATGGGGTCACTGAGGACATTATCGGAGGGGGGGGGGGGGGGGCTGAGGACAGTACTGGAGTTACTGAGGACATTAATGGAGGGGGGACTGAGGACAGTAATGGAGGGGGGACTGAGGACAGTAATGATTTTGTCTTTAAAAATAAAGCTTTGTTATTTAAAAAAAACTGGCTCCTTACTATTTTGGCTGGCTCCTAGACTCAAAGCAAATTTGTCAAGCCCTCCTTCACTGCATCATGTTGGCAGGGGAATGACTTTTCTACTCAAGCTGTGGCTGCTTTGATAAAGAATATGAATTGTAAGACTTTGTACCTGATTTGTTTTTCGATGCGCCTGGGATCGGATTTATTTCGCTGATTGAAACGGAAAGGCTTTAAAATACTCGGCTGCCTGTGAAGCCCCGAGGACGGGTCTGAGGACACCCCGGCCAGACGACACCTGTAGAGGATGATCAGGTCTAATTAAACATTTAGATAACGATCACCTGGAACAACAATGTTTGCTTACAGCAAAGGGAAAACACCAAGTACCATCCCAGCCCCCCCCCCCCCCTCCGACACCCACCCCCGCTCTCCTTCCCCTCCACCATCTGGAGTGCTGAGCGGGGTGATAAGCCTCGCCTGCCTCCTCTTATCTCTGGGTAAACACAATGTATTCTTCTATGGAGGTGAACACTGACTTAATGACTGCAGGCAGGTAGGTGATTCATCAATGACAAAGTGAGTGCTGGACACTAATGGCGGAGCAGGAATCCATCCATGTACCTGGGGGACTCCTACCAGGAAAGTCCCAGGAGGACCCCCCCCCCCCCCCCCGCACAGAGCGCGGCCTTCCCTACAACATACATTACTGCAGCCCCCCTTGTAATGAAACGTTCGGCACACAAAGATTCAGGGACCAAGAGAGGGAAAAACATGAAAGAGTTAACTTTTCTCATTTGTTCCTATTTTGGTCTGTTATATACTGTATACTGTATACCAGGGCTCAAAATTTCAAGTCCTGAGCTACTAGCCAGGCCTCAAGGGTTACTCGCCACCAGTTGTCCCACCCAACCCCTACCCTGCCCCGCCCCTAAATACACCCTCATAAATTATCTCATGAAATGACACTGTTAAATTATTTATGCAGAATTAAGTTACAAAAATAAATATTAACAACAACTTGATAAGCCTCATCAGTACCCATTATTGCAGCCTGTCAGTGCAGCTTATCAGTGCCCATAGTGTCGGCTCATCGGTGCCCATCAATGCAGCCTCACCAGTGCTCATCAATGCAGCCTTGCCAATGCAGCCTCGCCAATGCCCACCAATGCGGCTTTGGCAATGCCCACCAATGCAGCCTCACCGGTGCCCATCAATGCATCCTGATTAGTGGCCATCAATGTAGCCTCACCAGTGGCCATCAATGCTGCCCGATCAGTGCCCATCAGAGCAGCCCGATCAGAGCCCATCAATGCAGCCCGATCAGTGCCCATCAATGCAGCCTTATCAGTGCCCATCAATGCAGCCTTATCAGTGCCCCTCAGTGCAGCCCGTTAAGTGCCCATCAACGCAGCTTTATCAGTGCCTACCAGTGCAGCTCGGTCAGTGCACATCAATGCAGCCCGATCAGTGCCCATCAATGCAATGCAGTGGAATTGGAGGCATAGGTATTGGGGGGGGGGGGGGGTTGGTGTGGAATTGTAGGCATAATATGATTCAGACCTATGCCTCCAATTAACCCCCCCCCCCCCTTTTCTCCCAGCACACATCTTGTTAAATTTCCCATTCAATGCCTCCAACCTCCTCAAGCACATGTGCTGCTTTCAATCACAGCACACTGACATTTACCTTTTTCCTGCAGCCGAGGGGTCAGGCATTGTGCAAACACTGAGGGCGGTGGAGAGGGGCAGTCCCAGGCGGCGCACTGATCCTATGGTAATGCCCCTCACTGCAAGCCTGTGTGAGGGGGCGGGGATTAGCATCATGAAGGGGGTGGAGAGGGGCAGTCCCAAGCAGCGGACTGCTCTTATGGAAATGGCCCTCGCTGCGAGCCTGTGTGAGAGGGCGGGGACGAGCAGCATGAGGGAGGTGCAGAGGGGCGGTCCCAGGCGGCGGACTGCTCCTATTGAAATGACCTGCGCTGCAAGCCTGTGCGAGAGGGCGGGGACGAGCAGCATGAGGGAGGTGCAGAGGGGCGGTCCAAGGCGGCAGACTGCTCCAATGGAAATGGCCCTCGCTGCGAGCCTGTGCGAGAGGGCGGGGACGAGCAGCATGAGGGAGGTGCAGAGGGGCGGTCCAAGGCGGCAGACTGCTCCAATGGAAATGGCCCTCGCTGCGAGCCTGTGTGAGAGGGCGGGGACGAGCAGCATGAGGGAAGTGGAGAGGGGTGGTCCCAGGCGGCGGACTGCTGCTATTGAAATGACCCGCGCTGCAAGCCTGTGCGAGAGGGCGGGGGCGAGCAGCATGAGGGAAGTGGAGAGGGGCGGTCCCAGGCGGCGGACTGCTCTTATGGCAATGGCCCTCGCTGCGAGCCTGTGTGAGAGGGCGGGGACGAGCAGCATGAGGGAAGTGGAGAGGGGCGGTCCCAGGCGGCGGACTGCTGCTATTGAAATGACCCGCGCTGCGAGCCTGTGCATTTCCGGGACAGTACAGCCCTGTCTATACTCGCACCCCTCATAAATTCACTCGCCAAATGCGAGCAGGCGGGTTGAAATTTTGAGGGCTGCTGTATACTGTATACCATTGGAGAAGTTCCGTTACATCTGTTCGATAAGTGCAAAAAATACGATCCTGCCAGAAATGAACTGATAACCTCATGTGCTCTTACACATAGCACATAGAGTGCAGGGGTCAGGAGTGTGTAATGTACAACATCATGTATAAAGGGCAGGAGTTGGGGCTATGCAATGCACAACACAGTGCATACAGTGCAGGAGTCAGAAGTGTGTAATGCATGACATGGCATACAGAGTGCAGGAGTCAGAAATGTATAATGTACAACATAGTGTATAGAGTGCAGGGGTTGGGGCTATGTAATGTACAAAGGTGCGCGCACAGTGCAGGGGTCGGGGATATGTAATGTACAACATAGCATATAGAGTTCAGGGGTCAGGAGTGTGTCATTTACAACATAATGCATAAAGGGAAGGGGTTGGGGCTATGTAATGTACAACAGAGTGCATACAGTGCAGGGGTCAGAAGTGTGTAATGCATGACATAGCATACAGAGTGCAGGGTTCAGGAGTGCGTAATGCACAACATAGTGTATAAATCACTGAGGTTAGGTGTATATAATGTACAACAGAGTGCATAAAGTGCAGGAGTCAGAAGTGTGTAATGCATGACATAGCATACAGAGTGCAGGGTTCAGGAGTGCGTAATGCACAACATAGTGTATAAATCACTGGGGTTAGGTGTATATAATGTACAACAGAGTGCATAAAGTGCAGGAGTCAGAAGTGTGTAATGCATGACATAGCATACAGAGTGCAGGGTTCAGGAGTGCGTAATGCACAACATAGTGTATAAATAACACACAGTGCAGGAGTCAGAAGTGTGTAATGTACAACATAGTGTGCAGGGGTTGGGGATATGTAATGTACAAAGGAGTGCTCACAGTGCAGGGGTCTGGGATATGTAATGTACAACATAGCATATAGAGTGCAGGGGTTGAGAATGTGTAATGCACGACTTAGTGTATATAAAGTGCAGGGGTCAGGAGTGTGTAATGTATAACATAGTGTATAAAGCCCCAGGGTTAGGTGTATGTAATGTACAACAGAGTGCATACAGTGCAGGAGTCAGAAGTGTGTAATGCACGACATAGCATATAGAGTGCAGAGGTCAGGAGTGTGTAATGTACAACATAGTGTATAGGGTGCAAAGGTTGGGACTATGTGATGTACAACTGATGTACAATAGAGCGCATACGGCGCAGGGGTCAGGAGTCTGTAATTAATGACATAGCATATAGAGTGCAGGAGTCATAAGTGTGTAATGTACAGTATCTCACAAAAGTGAGTACACCCCTCACATTTTTGTAAATCTTTTC
Organism: Lithobates sylvaticus; assembly: GCA_028564925.1. NCBI lineage: Eukaryota > Metazoa > Chordata > Amphibia > Anura > Ranidae > Lithobates > Lithobates sylvaticus. Next base: position 11,184,487 of record CM053027.1, on the reverse strand, counting down.
TTCTATCTTTTCATGTGACAACACTGAAGAAATGACACTTGTCTACAATGTAAAGTAGTGAGTGTACAGCTTGTATAACAGTGTAAATTTGCTGTCCCCTCAAAATAACTCAACACACAGCCATTAATGTCTAAACCGCTGGCAACAAAAGTAAGTACACCCCTAAGTGAAAATGTCCAAATTGGGCCCAAAGTGTCAATTTTTTGTGTGGCCACCATTATTTTCCAGCACTGCCTTAAACCTCTTGGGCATGGAGGTCACCAGAGCTTCACAGGTTGTCACTGGAGTCCTCTTCCCCTCCTCCATGACGACATCACGGAGCTGGTGGATGTTAGAGACCTTGCGCTCCTCCACCTTCCGTTTGAGGATGTCCCACAGATGATCAATAGGGTTTAGGTCTGGAGACATGCTTGGCCAGTCCATCACCTTTACCCTCAGCTTCTTTAGCAAGGCAGTGGTGGTCTTGGAGGTGTGTTTGGGGTGGTTATCATGTTGGAATACTGCCCTGCGGCCCAGTCTCTGAAGGGAGGGGATCATGCTCTGCTTCAGTATGTCACAGTACATGTTGGCATTCATGGTTCCCTCAATGATCTGTAGCTCCCCAGTGCCAATGTTCTGTCAAAATATGTCCGCCTATCGAATAGTGTCCGCCCCGTACTGTGCTGGCGCAGTAGGGAGCACAAGGAGATTTGGAAAATCTCCGAAGATGAGCGGCGCCTGAGCCGTGAGTCTAGGTGCAAGCCCCACCATCCAAGTGGACATAGGGCTGCACAAAGTTAGAGGGCCCCTCACGGGCTCGTTTCGCTCGCCACGCTTCGGGCACAGCCTCGCTGCGCTCAGACTCTTTTTTATTCTAACTCCATGTCCACTTGGATGGTGGGGCTTGAAAGTGGACTCACGGCGCAGGGGCCGTTCATCTTTGGATATATTCGGAATGTGCATGTCATCCGTACTGCGCATGCGCAGTACACAGCGGACAGTATCCGATGGGGGACACTATCCGACAGGACACCGGCATCACTCATGCAGCCCCCAGACCATGACACTCCCACCACCATGCTTGACTGTAGGCAAGACACACTTGTCTTTGTCCTCCTCACCTGGTTGCCCCCACACACGCTTGTCACCATCTGACACCAAATAAGTTTATCTTGGTCTCATCAGACCACAGGACGTGGTTCCAGTAATCCATGTCCTTAGTCTGCTTGTCTTCAGCAAAATGTTTACAGGCTTTCTTGTGCATCATCTTTAGAAGAGGCTTCCTTCTGGGATGACAGCCATGCAGACCGATTTGATGCAGTGTGCGGTGTATGGTCTGAGCACTGACAGGCTGACCCCCCACCCCTACAACCTCTGCAGCAATGCTGGCAGCACTCATACATCTATTTCCCAAAGACAACCTCTGGATATGACGCTGAGCAGGTGCACTCAACTTCTTTGGTGGATCATGGCGAGGCCTGTTCTGAGAGGAACCTGTCCTGTTATACCGCTGGATGGTCTTGGCCTCCGTGCTGCAGATCAGTTTTAGGGTCTTGGCAATCTTCTTATAGGCCATCTTTATGTAGGCCATCTTTATGTAGAGACATTAATGGCTGTGTGTTGAGTTATTTTTTTTTTCTGATCCTCAGAGAGTTCTTTGCCATGAGGTGCCATGTTGAACTTCCAGTAACCAGTATGAGAGAGTGAGAGTGATAACACCACATTTAACACACCTTTTCACCATTCATACATGAGACCTTGTAACACTAACGAGTCGCTTGACACCGGGGAAGGAAAATGGCTAATTGGGCCCAATTTGGACATTTTCACTTGTTGAGTTATTTTGAGGGGACAGCAAATTTACACAGAGGGACAGGAGAGCAGGGGGGTTCAGCGATGGGACAGAAGAGCAGGGGATTACAGTGGTGGGGCAGATGTGCAGGGGGGTACAACAGTGGGGCAGCTGTGCAGGGGATCATAATGGTGGGGCAGATGTGCAGGAGGTACAGTGGTGGGAGAGATGAAAAGGGGTTTCAGCGGTAGGACAAAAGAGCAGGTGGGTAGAGCAGTGGGGCAGATGTGAAAGGAGGTGTATTGGTGGGACAGATGATCAGGGGGTTACAGTGGTGGGACTAAAGAGCAGGAGGGTACAGAGGTGGGATAGATGTGCAGGGGGTACAGTTATGGGACAGAAAAGCAGGGTGGTACAGTGGTGGGGCGGATGTGCAGGGGGTTACAGTGGTGGCCTGGTGGGACAGATGAGCAGGGGGGTACCGTGATGGGGCAGATGTGTAGCGGGGTACAGTGATGGGACAGATGAGCAGGGGGGTACAGTGATGGGGCAGATGTGTAGCGGGGTACAGTGATGGGACAGATGAGCAGGGGGGTACAGTGATGGGGCAGATGTGTAGCGGGGTACAGTGATGGGACAGATGAGCAGGGGGGTACAGTGATGGGGCAGATGTGTAGGGGGTACAGAGGTGGGGCAGAAGTGCAGGGGGTTACAGTGATGGGGCAGATGTGTAGCGGGGTACAGAGGTGGGGCAGAAGTGCAGGGGGTTACAGTGATGGGGCAGATGTGTAGCGGGGTACAGAGGTGGGGCAGAAGTGCAGGGGGTTACAGTGGTGGGACAGATGAGCAGGGGGTACAGTGATGGGGCAGAAGTGTAGCGGGTTACAGTGATGAGGCAGATGTGTAGCGGGTTACAGTGATGAGGCAGATGTGTAGGGGGTTACAGTGATGGGGCAGATGTGTAGCGGGGTACAGAGGTGGGGCAGAAGTGCAGGGGGTTACAGTGATGGGACAGATGAGCAGGGGGGTACAGTGATGAGGCAGATGTGTAGGGGGATACAGAGGTGGGGCAGAAGTGCAGGGGGTTACAGCGATGGGGCAGATGTGTAGGGGTATACAGTGATCTGAGGTTTAAAGTTGCGGGAATTGGGGGCTGATCTGAGGCGTGAGAGTGCAGGATGTTAATTTGTCACTAGTTTACAGCATTTACTTTATAAAAAATAGTTTTTTGTGATTGAGAGTGTGAAGTTGACATTTTGTGTCATACGCTCAATTTCTTTGAAAACATTTTTCGGCACACTGCGTTCAAAAGGTTGCCTACCCCTGCTGTATAACATATTTTATAAAGTGCAGGGGTTAGGTCTATGTAATGTACAGCAGAGTGCATACAGTGCAGGGGTCAGGAGTGTGTAAGGCACGACATACACCGCATGTAGAGTGTAGGGGTCAGGAGTGTGTAATGTATAGCATAATGTAAAAGGTCCTGGGGGTTAGGTCTATGTATTGTACAGCAGAATGCATACAGTGCAGGGGTCAGGAGTGTGAAACGCAAAACATAGCATGTAGAGTGCAAAGGTCAGGAGTGTGTAATGTAAAATATAGTGTTTGGAGTGCAGGGGTTAGGGCCATGTAATGTACAAGAGAGTGCATAGAGCACAGGGGGCTGGAGTTTGTAATGTGCAACACAACATACTGAGTGCAGAGGTCAGGAATATGTAATGTGCAATAAAGCACGTACTTCATAGGGGTCAACTTTATGCAATGTACAACATATAAATGCAAAGTGACCCACCAGTGGCGGAAACATCGGACGGCAGAACAGTTTAGTACAATGCACATGCACTAAACGAAGCCCCTTTTTCTGTCTATGTACCAGGAGCAGCCATACATTTTATTATTTAGTGATTTTTATATCAGGGCGTAATTGATTTTTCTTTCAATATTTAGCCTAAAAGGGTAGTTTAAATTGATGACTGATCTTCATAAAAAATAATCCTAACTGAGCATATATCTCACAAATCTGATCGATGCTGATGGATATCTGATCAAAATCGATTGAATATTGATCTTCACTTTCCATCTTAATGGCTTCCCATTGCCTCTCTCTAAGCTCGATCTTTCAACAACAAGTAATATTAACTTAAAGAGGAACTTCACTCCCAACTACCACCCCCCAAATGTCCCCCTGCCCCCCCTGCCCCCCCTTATCTTTTCTGCCTTTTTTACAGAGAACACATACACACCCAATGATTAGACATGGGAGCCATCAAAAAATGTGTTTCGTTTCGTTCCAGTTCGTATAAAAAAAAAATCGTAATTCGTAATGCGTGTACGAAATTTAATTCGGATTCGTACGAAATACGAATTTCGTACGAATCGTTACAAATCGTACAATATCGTTACGAATCGTTACAAATCGTTACGAATATCGACACTCTACGAATAATAACGAATTATCCGAAAACGTAACAATGTTACATAACACAAGTCTATAAATGTCTACTGTTCACCAATCACTCAGAGGAAGTACGAAATCCGAAATTTCGTTTACGAATACGAAATTTCGTATTTCGTACTTCCTCTGAGTGATTGGTGAACAATAGACATTATAGACTTGTGTTATGTAACGTTAATACGTTTTTGGATAATTCGTTATTATTCGTAGAGTGTCGATATTCGTTACGATTCGTAACGATTCGTAGCGATTCGATATACTGAATCTCGAATTCATTAGAATCATTCGTTATATCTGCTATAATTTCTTTCATATTAGTTGAAATTCATCATTTGGTAGTTTGGATTTGGATCCGAAATTCGTAAACGAAATTTCGTATTTCGTACAGAATTCGTTTTCGTAAAAATTCGTAATTCGGATTCGTACGAATGTACGAATTTCGAAAAATTCGTACGAATTTCCGATTCGTACGAAACGAATCGCACATGTCTACCAACGATCCAGTGGTGTCCTGTTGGGATCCTCCTTGCTGCAGTGTACCGGGCCCAGCATCACCATCTTAATTTTTGAATTCACAAAGTTCTTGCAGCCATCCCCGTGATGATGTCCATGCATTACGGCTCATAATCAGGAATCCAGCTGCAAGTATTAGGAACAGATAGCCCCCCCCCCCGATGATGCACCAGGGCACATGTGCAGTGGATACACCGTGGCCTCCTGGGGTGAGTGGCATGGGTATCCTGGAAGGCTGTGGGAAGTAAAACGTTATTCAAGGTAAAAATAAATAAATAGTTTGCGATTTTGAGAGAGGAGATGGGTCAGGATGATATGTTGGAAAGAGTGGGGAAGTGTCTGGGGAGGGTGAAGGTCTGCTTTAATTGGAATGTCTTTATTGTAACTACTACACTACGCTACAACTACATAGCTGTCTACTACACTACAATAACAACTTTTTGTACCCTTGTACGGAATCTTTATTTATGACTGTGTGCTATTCTCAAGACCTCCTGCTCTCTAGCTCTCTCATCACTTCCTCCCATGCTCGTCTCCAGGACTTTTCCAGAGCCTCTCCAAGCCTATGGAACTCCTTACCCCCAATCAGTCCGTCTATCTCCTACTCTATTAGCTTTTAGACGATCCCTGAAAACTCTCCTCTTCAGGGAAGCCTATCCTACCCACACCTAACAACTGTATTTTCATTTTTTCCATCTGATCATCCCCCACAGTTATTACCTTCTGTTTCCACTTGACCCTCCCTTCTAGATTGTAAGCTCTAACGAGCAGGGCCCTCTGATCCCTCCTGTATTGATTTGTATTGTAATTGTACTGTCTCCCCTGATGTTGTAAAGCTCTGCGCAAAAGCTGGCGCCATATAAATCCTGTATAATAATAATAATATTTCTGCTTTTAGACTTATGATCCTTTGTACTGCTTCAGTTTTATAGTTTCTCTCCAAATTAATTTTTTTTTTAAATAATTAAACACCAGTCACCCATGTATGGAGATAAATTAATGTTTAGTGATTAATCCACACTATATGGTCAAAAGTATGTGGACCTTACTCCGAATGAGTTCAGGTGTTTCCAGTGAAGAGTACCGTTAATGCTACAAAATACATAAACATTGTTGGCTTCCAGCCTTGAGTCATTAGTTTGGTGAAGGCAATTTTTTGTTCCAGCCCCTGTGTAAAAATGCCAGCTTCATAAAGACATGGTTTGACCAATTTGACGTGGAGGAACTTGAGTGTCCAACACAGAGATCTGACCTCAACCTTTCTGAACACCTTTGGGATGAATTGGATCTAGTAAGGTAATCTCAATCAACAGCATCTCCATAAAGACACGGTTTGACCAGTTTGATGTGGAGGAACTCGAGTGTCCAACACATAGATCTGACTTCAACCTTACTGAACACCTTTGGGATGAATTGGATCAAGTCAGCTTTACTCCATCAATATCTCCATAAAGACACAGTTTGACCAGTTTGATGTGGAGGAACACAAATATCCAACACAGAGGTCTGACCTCAACCCTACTGAACACCTTTGGGATGAATTGGATCAAGTGAGTTCTTCTCAACCAAACATGTCCATAAAGATATGGTTTGACCAGTTTGATGTGGAGGAACTCGAGTGTCCAACACAGAGATCTGACTTCAACCTTACTGAACACCTTTGGGATGAATTGGATCTAGTCAGCTTTACTCTATCAATAGCTCCATAAAGACACGGTTTGACCAGTTTGATGTGGAGGAACTCAAGTATCCAACACAGAGGTCTGACCTCAACCCTACTGAACACCTTTGGGATGAATTGGATCAAGTGAGCTCTTCTCAACCAAACATCTCCATAAAAACATGGTTTGACCAGTTTGATGTGGAGGAACTCGAGTGTCCAACACATAGATCTGACCTCAACCCTACTGAACACCTTTGGGATGAATTGGATCAAGTCAGCTTTACTCCATCAATATCTCCATAAAGACACGGTTTGACCAGTTTGATGTGGAGGAACTCAAATATCCAACACAGAGGTCTGACCTCAACCCTACTGAACACCTTTGGGATGAATTGGATCAAGTGAGTTCTTCTCAACCAACATCTCCATAAGACATGGTTTGACCAGTTTGATGTGGAGGAACTTGAGTGTCCAACACAGAGATCTGACTTCAACCTTACTGAACACCTTTGGGATGAAGGCGATCAAGTCAGGTAATCTCAATCAACAACATCTCCATAAAGACATAGTTTGACCAGTTTGATGTAGAGGAACTCAAGTATCCAACACAGAGGTCTGACCTCAATCCTACTAAACACTAGGGATGAGCCGAACACCCCCCCGTTCGGCTCGCACCAGAACCCGCGAACGGACCTAAAGTCCGTGCGAGCTTTAGAACCCTATTAGTTATAATGGATGCGAACGTTCGAAATTAAAAGTGCTCATTTTAAAGGCTAATATGCATGTTAATGTCATAAAAAGTGTTTGGGGACCTGGGTCCTGCCCCAGGGGACATGTATCAATGCAAAAAAATTTTTTAAAAACGGCCGTTTTTTCAGGAGCAGTGATTTTAATAATGCTTAAATTGAAACAATAAAAGTGTAATATTCCTTTAAATTTCGTACCTGGGGGGTGTCTATAGTATGCCTGTAAAGGGGCGCATGTTTCCCGTGTTTAGAACTGTCTCTGCGCAAAGTGTCATTTTTGAAAGTAAAAAAGCTATTTAAAATCACTCGCGGCTAATGTTAATTCACGGCTCCCGTAACACAGAGAACAGTGATTCATTGAAACTCATTCATAAAAAAAAGTCATTGATAAAAAAAAAAAAAAATGAAAAAAAAAAAGCGTAGGGGTCCCCCCAAATTCAATAACCAGGCCCTTCAGGTCTGGGATGGATATTAAGGGGGATCCCAGCCAAAAAAAAAAAAAAAAATGGCGTAGGGTCCCCCTCAAAATCCATACCAGACCCTTGAGGTCTGGTATGGATTTTAAGGGGAACCCTAGCCAAAAAAAATGGCGTGGGGTCCCCCTCAAAATCCATACCAGACCCTTATCCGAGCACGCAACCTGGCAGGCCGCAGGAAAAGAGGGGGGGACGAGAGCGGCCCCCCCTCTCGCCTGAACCGTACCAGGCCACATGCCCTCAACATTGGGAGGATGCTTTGGGGGTCTAAGACCCCAAAAGCACCTTGTCCCCATGTTGATTAGGACAAGGGCCTCTTCCCCACAACCCTGGCCGGTGGTTGTGGGGGTCTGCGGGCGGGGGGCTTATCGGAATCTGGAAGCCCCCTTTAACAAGGGGACCCCCAGATCCCGGCCCCCCCCCTGTGTGAAATGGTAAGGGGGTACAAAAGTACCCCTACCATTTCACCAAAAAAGTGGCAAAAATGGTAAAAAGGACAGGAGACAGTCTTTGACAATTCCTTTATTAAAATCTTCTTTCTTCTTTCTTCATCCTTCGGATTCTTCATCTTCTCCTTCCTTCATCTTCTTCCATCTTCTTCTTCCATTTTCTTCTTCCTCCGATCCGCTTCTTCTTGCGCTGGTCTTCTCGTCCTTCTCGTCCGGCATCTTCTTCCGTCGGCGTCGGCGTCGGTGTCGGTGTCTTCTTGGGCCGCTCCGCGCAATGGGAGGCTCCCGCTGTGTGAGGCTCCACTCCATCTGACAGGTCTTTTAAAACGGAGGGCACCTGGTGACCCCGCCCCCCTCTGACATCATGGGGAAAGCCATCATGGAATTCCCCATGACGTCCCTGTGCGTCAGAGGGGGCGGGGTCACCAGGTGCCCTCCATTATAAAAGACCTGTCAGACGGAGCGGAGCCTCACACAGCGGGAGCCTCCCATTGCGCGGAGCGGCCCAAGAAGAGACAGAGACACCGACGCCGACGCCGACGGAAGAAGATGCCGGACGAGAAGGACGAGAAGACCAGCGCAAGAAGAAGCGGATCGGAGGAAGAAGAAAATGGAAGAAGAAGATGGAAGAAGATGAAGGAAGGAGAAGATGAAGAAACCGAAGGATGAAGAAAGAAGAAAGAAGATTTTAATAAAGGAATTGTCAAAGACTGTCTCCTGTCCTTTTTACCATTTTTGCCACTTTTTTGGTGAAATGGTAGGGGTACTTTTGTACCCCCTTACCATTTCACACAGGGGGGGGGCCGGGATCTGGGGGTCCCCTTGTTAAAGGGGGCTTCCAGATTCCGATAAGCCCCCCGCCCGCAGACCCCCACAACCACCGGCCAGGGTTGTGGGGAAGAGGCCCTTGTCCTAATCAACATGGGGACAAGGTGCTTTTGGGGTCTTAGACCCCCAAAGCATCCTCCCAATGTTGAGGGCATGTGGCCTGGTACGGTTCAGGCGAGAGGGGGGGCCGCTCTCGTCCCCCCTCTTTTCCTGCGGCCTGCCAGGTTGCGTGCTCGGATAAGGGTCTGGTATGGATTTTGAGGGGGACCCCACGCCATTTTTTTTGGCTAGGGTTCCCCTTAAAATCCATACCAGACCTCAAGGGTCTGGTATGGATTTTGAGGGGGACCCTACGCCATTTTTTTTTTTTTTTTTGGCTGGGATCCCCCTTAATATCCATCCCAGACCTGAAGGGCCTGGTTATTGAATTTGGGGGGACCCCTACGCTTTTTTTTTTGTTTTTTATTAATGAATGACAGCTCTCTGTGTTACAGGAGCCATCAATTCATTAGCCGCGAGTGATTTAAATAGCTTTCTTCCTGCAAAAATGACACTTTTTTGCAGGGAAAGTTCTAAGCACAGGAAACCTGCCCTCCTTCACAGGCTACCTATAGACACCCCCCAGATGTGATACTGCAATGCTGTTCTAACAGCACGCACACACATATCCCCAGAAATAAAGAACATATTGTTGTCAGCAGTCAGCAGCACACTGACACGCTGACACTGTGAGTGAAAC
>CM053027.1:11096839-11174347 GCA_028564925.1 Lithobates sylvaticus | reverse complement strand
TCGGTCGGGGGCTCGTCGGTCGGAATAGCGCCCCCCCTCCGTCGGTCGGGGGCTCGGCGGGAGGAATAGCGCCCCCCCCCTCCGTCAGTCGGGGGCTCGGCGGGAGGAATAGCGCCCCCCCCCTCCGTCAGTCGGGGGCTCGGAGGGAGGAATAGCGCCCCCCCCCCTCCGTCAGTCGGGGGCTCGGAGGGAGGAATAGCGCCCCCCCCTCCGTCAGTCGGGGGCTCGGAGGGAGGAATAGCGCCCCCCCCCTCCGTCAGTCGGGGGCTCGGAGGGAGGAATAGCGCTCCCCCCCTCCGTCAGTCGGGGGCTCGGAGGGAGGAATAGCGCCCCCCCTCCGTCAGTCTGGGGCTCGGCGGGAGGAATAGCGCCCCCCCCCTCCGTCAGTCGGGGGCTCGGCGGGAGGAATAGCGCCCCCCGTTGGTGGGGAGAAATAACGCCTTGTATCAATAGGAGGAATTAAACTTTAACTATAGTATAGCATCAGGAAAATAACAGACTTTGTGAATGGAGCCTGCCGTCAGACATGAGGAGTCACCTGTAAGTAATAGGTTTTCTCTTTGGCTACAGAGACGAAGGGGAGGATGAATAAAGCTTTCTTCCGGGTCTCCAGAACTCTCTTTAGGATCAGCAGTTCGGCCACCAGAGTCTTTCCGGCACTTGTGGGAGCTAAAGCGAGAGAGAGAAGAGAAATCATTGGAAGGATATAATAGATAGATAGATCTTGAAATTGAAGGTGCGCCTGCACAAGGAGAGCGATGATCTTCTATGCCCCCCTGCTGCGCTCAATGGTTCTTCCCAATGACTATGTGAGTCCCTACAGGACATAGAAGTAAGCAGATGGAACCACTAAGCATTGCAGGGGAGCACAGGAAATAAAGTGTAAGGGTTAGATCCTCCATCAGGTTTATCAACAGGGAAGTAACCAGCAATAAGGTTTCCAACGCTCCTCCTGTCTCTTACTGAAAAATAAATTGCAATGTCTGTATAGCAGTTGGAGGAATTTTCTCTCACTTCCTGTCCTAGTGACCACACAGGAAGTGAGGGGAATCTCCACAATGCTCACCCAGAAGTGTAATTATCCGAGCTACTGACCTTGCTCTTGGCAACCTCACTCTTTACACTACGTTGTACGCGACATGCTTCGGCCCACCCCACTCTGTACACTGAACTGTATGTGACATGCTTTGGCCCACCCCACTCTGTACACTGAGCTGTATGGGACACGCTTCGGCCCACCCCACTCTGTACACTGAGCTGTATGTGACATGCTTCGGCCCACCCCACTCTGTACACTATGTGGTAAGCAACATGCTTCGGGCCACCCCACTGTGCTGTATCTGACACATTCCAGACTTCAACATTGCATACACTGTGTTATGCATAGCTCCCAACTGTCCCTGATTTGGAGCAATGTCCCTCTGTCCCTCATTTTGGTCTGATCCATATACAGGGGGTCCCCGGGTTACAAACAAGATAGGGACTGTAGGTTTGTTCTTAAGTTGAATCTGTTTGTAAGTCGGAACAGGTACATTTTTTAAGTGTAGCTCCAGCCAAAAAATCTATGTTTAAGTTTTTTAGATAACATAGAGAAGGGTTATCACCCCTGCAACATTTGTTTTGCTGTCTGTGCCCCTGTTCAGAAGATTTCACCTCACCTTCTGGGCAAACATGGACTGGTGATAAAGCATCAGTGGAGACACCTTTTTCCCATATTAACTCTTACAGAAGTGAATTTCCCTTCCTAGGAGTGGATTTCCTCTCACTTCCTGTTGTCTCCCTCCGTTTGTAAGTAGGAGTCGTTTGTAAGTCGGATGTTTGTAAGTCGGGGACCCCCTGTATATGTATATAAAATGCACTTTTTATCTTTCAAAAAGTGTTTCCCAGAGCTAAACCTTTTATCTGATTTCTAAATTGTTGCATTTGTACATTTTAAAAGCCAATATAAAGGAATAGGAGGAGTGGTAAAAAAAAAAAAAAAAAAAAGTCACTTGTGGATTTAATTAACCTTTTTGTTGGGTTAATTCTCCTTAAAAGGGGGTGTGGCTGGGGCGTGTCCTATGCCTACATATATTTGCTAGTAGGTGTCCCTCATTCCCATCTCAAAATGTTGGGGGGTGTGGTGTTATGCATGACATACTCTGGGCTGTCCCACTCTGTACATATGTTCACGGCAGTACCACTGCCTACACTGTACTGTCTGTGACAAATCCCCGGGTGTACCATAACGTACACTGGGTTGTAGAAGCCTTACCCTCAGAGTGCCCCATTCTGTATACTATGCAGGACGTTACATATACACACTACTTCACTGTGAATGCTGTGCTGCAAGTTATAAACTCCATACTGCTGATTGCAATTTTATTGTACAATTAGGGCTTCCAAATTAAAACCCTTTTCAATTAAAATAAATTTCATCCTCTAATTCATTCATTCTTTAATCCTAAACTTAATTTTATTGTAATTTAATTTTTTATTTAAATTTTTTTATTCATTATTGCACCTCTAGGACTTCCAAATTCCTTCCCTTTTCAATTGAAATACATTAATTATTTCATCCTTTAATCCTAATCGTAAACTTGTCGATCTGTTTTCTCCTGCCGATTGTGATGTACGGGACAAACCATCGCCTTGTATTGTATAGGATGATGATGATGATAAAACTACTGATGGATAACGAGGCGGGTATGGATCACATGTGGCAACACCAGATATGCAGACTGAACACCAATGGCGGCACTCACCAGAATAGACCAGATTCTTCCCGGAGAGAACCTGTCCCAACATCAGGCACTCCGCCTGCCACTCGAACATCTGCACCACCCCCAGGTGGCCATACTTCTCCAGGACGGCCCCCGGGAGACCCCAACTGGCCAGCAGCAGCTTGTCTGCCAGATCCTCCGGAAGGGCCATATGGACGCTGTGACCTGAGGGGAAGAGAGAAAAAAGAGAGGAGAAGAGAGAGGAGAGGAGAGAGAGAAGAGAGAGAAGAGAGAGAAGAGAGGAGAAGAGAGAGAAGAGAGAGAGAGAGAGAGAGAGGAGAGAGAGAGGGAGAGAGAGAGGAGAGAGAGAGGAGAGAGAGAGGAGAGAGAGAGAAGAAGAGAGAGAGAGAGAAGAGAGAGAGAGAGAGAGAGAGAGAGAGAGAGAGAGAGAGAGAGAGAGAGAGAGAGAGAGAGAGAGAGAGAGAGTGAGAGAGAGAGAGAGAGAGAGAGAGAGAGAGAGAGAGAGAGAGAGAGAGAGAGAGAGAGAGAGAGAGAGAGAATTGGCGTTGCACCGATTTGAACAGTTCCATTGCCGATAAAAAGGGTGCGACTTGTCATGAGATTTGGACCTGTCAAGTCGCATGAGAAGTCGCACCTGTGTGAACGGAGGTCAATAGACACGTCTCAGTGGACACACGTAGCCTACAACTTACCAGTGGCAGCGAGGCTGTTCTCCAGCAGTGTGCGGTCCAGACCAGCGGGGGGCGCCAGAACAGACACAGACAGATTAGCACTGCTGTCCGGTCCCGGTTTCTTCCGTTTCTCCAGTATAGACGCCTGCTGCGCTGGACTGAACAGGATGTAGTCCTTATCAGCGGCAGACGCGGCGCTGGTATCTGCAGAACTCCCGCCATTCCCTCCGGTGCCCACAGTCCGCGGCCTTGCAGCCGTCGTTGCGTTGAACACTCTGGATTTGCCATGCTTGCTGTAGGTCTGTAGCGCCGCTTTCTTCGACACCGAGGGGCTGGGGGAGTTCTCAGAGCCCGAGCTGGAGAGAGAGCGCGGCCGGTGACGCTTGCGGCTGTTGTGGGGCCCCAGGGCCCCTTTCGATGCCGGCGGCTTCTTGGCCTGAGCATCTTCCTTCGACTCCAAACCGCCGAATAAGATATTGGCCAGGCTGGCACTGGTCCCGGGGGTCCCCGCCGCCGCCCCCGCCCCTCTGCGCATCGTGTATTTATCATTCATTAGTGCGGTAGATAGAAAAACGACACCCAATCCCAGCGGAGACGTAGGACACCTCGAACGTTCTCCCGCGTCATATCGATTCTTTGTTGCCCTCGTAAAATAAACCCGGTTAAGTCATTTTTTTTTTTTTTTTATAATTTGTGGTCCAACCAATCCAGGAAGTGGGGCGAGAGGAGAACGTTTCATCGCAATTGTGGCCGCATTGCGACGGCACCTGAAAAATAGAAACAAGAGTGAACCAATCAGGAACGAGCAAAAAAAATAAATCAGAATGTAAAATTTCTCAGTGCACACTGTGGAAAGGGTTAAAAACGCTCGTTAGACTTTGTCCTTCATCTCTGATCTCTCTTAGCTGCAAAAAAGAAAAAGCTGTTGCAGAACTACAACTCCCATGAGGCATAGCAAGACTCTGACAGCCACAAGCATCACACCCAGAGGCCTAGGCATGATGGGACTTGTAGTTCTGCCACAACTGGAGGTCAGCTAATTGCATATCCCTGATGTAGAGGGTCATTTCCAATTCCAGGTGCCGCTTTCCCCGGGTGCGCTGGCCGGGGAAGAAGCCAACAGAGCGCAATCTTCACTCCATTAGCTTCAGTGGAGGGCGGGCGAGACATCAGGGGGGGGGGGGGCTCTAACAGAAACCTGATGTCTCAATAAAGAGAACCGGTCACAACCAAATAGCATCACATAGGGGGACATTTGATCCCCCATGTGGCAAAAGTAAAGTTACGTGAAAAAAGAAGAAAAAAATGTGGGTACAGTGCTGTATGACCGCGCAATTGTCAGTTAAAGTAGCGCTTTGTGGAATAGCAAAAAAAAAAAACGCCCCGGTCGTGAAAGGGGGTTTCATGACGGGGCGTTTTTTTTTTTTTTTTTTGCCATTCAACAAAGCACTACTTTAACTGACAATTGCGCGGTCATACAACGCTGTACCTAAATGGAAAAAAAAAAAAAACTCCCGGAGCTGAAGTGGTTAAACTTTTTATTTTTTTTTCACGTAACTTGCCACATGGGGGATCAAATGTCCCCTATGTGATGCTATTTGGTTGTGACCGGTACTCTTTAAAGAAGACATAAATTTTCATATAAATTAATTTTCATAGAAATACAGCTTTCTTTTGGTGGTACTTGATCACCTCTCTTTTTTTTTTATATATATATATATATATATATAATATATATATATATATATATATATATATATATATATATATATATATATATATATATATATATATATATATATATATATATATATATATATATATATATATATATATATATATATATATATATATATAATTTTTTTTTTTTAATAAAACAAAAAAATACCAAAAATATATATATTTTTTACTTTCTGCTATAAAATATAATAAATAAAAACTTTTATTTTTATTTTTTTAAATCAAATATGTTGCCCCGTGGCTGAAATGCTTTGGCAGTGGCGAGTCGCAGCTAGACATGTGCAATTAGTTTCGTTCGGAATTCGTTTTTTTTTTTTTTAACTCATTTCGACAAATTCGTTAATTGTGAAATATCCAAATTAACGAAAACCGAATATTCAAAAATTCAGATATTCAAAAATAAAAAATTTGAAAATAAGAATGAAAATTCAAAAAAACAAAACTAATAATAACTTCAACTATTAAATTATAGGTATTGGAATTTCCTTTCAAATTTGGCTGTAATGCACACGGTCGGAATTTCCGACGAAAAAAGTCCGATCGGATTATGTTGTCGGAAAATCCCGATCGTGTGTGGGGCTCTATCGGACTTTTTCCGTCGGAATTTCCGACGGAAAAAAGTTTGAGAGCTGGATTTAAAATTTTCCGACAACAAAATCCGATCGGACTTTTTCCGATCGTGTGTAGAGAATTCCTGACGCACAAAGTGCCACGTATGCTCAGTAAAAAAATTTGGAGACGAAAGCTATTGGCTACTGGCCTCTACGTAGTCCCATCGAACGTTTTATATGTCACCTCGTTCGGAACGATTGGATTTCCCGACAACTTTGTGCGACCATGTGTATGCAAGACAAGTTTCGGCCAAAATCCGCCAGAAAAAATCTGACAGATTTTGTGGAATGTCCGACTGTGTGTACGGGGCATTAGTGAACGCAACGGAATTTATCCGAAGTTACGAATTATCCGAAATAACGAATGCCGCATCTAAAAACGAATGGAACGTAACAAATTAATAATAATAAAATAGCCTCAATAATAAAAACTTGTTATTATAAAAATTAATTTCGCTCCATTTGTTTAGATGCGGCATTCGCTATTTTGGATAAATTCGTAATCGTTACGTTCTCTAACAGCCAAATTTGAAAGGAAATTCCAATACCTCCAATTTAATAGTTGGTTATTATTTCGAATTTTCTTTCTTATTTTTCGGATTTTCTAATTTACATCATAACAAATGACCCAAAAAACGAGAAATAAAAAAAACAAAATGAAACTAAAACAAATTTTTCGGCAGTACACATAGTACGCTGTCTAGTGGCAGCGGAGGAAATTAAGTATCTTTCTAGGAAGGACCCCGGGAGGGCGGTTGCTAAATCTGCCTTTAGGCTGCTTTCACACTGGGGCGGTTTTGCAGGCGCTATTGCGCTAAAAATAGCGCCTGCAAACCGACCCGAAACAGCTGTTGCTGTGTCTCCAGTGTGAAAGCCCCGAGGGCTTTCACACTGGAGCGGTGCGCTAGCAGGACGGTAAAAAAAGTCCTGCTAGCTGCATCTTTGGAGCGGTGAAGGAGCGGTGTGTTCACCGCTCCTATACCGCTCCTACCCATTGAAATCAATGGAAGACCGCGGGGATACCGCCGCTGCAGCGGAGGTTTTTAACCCTTTTTCGGCCGCTAGCGGGGGTTAAAACCACCCCGCTAGCGGCCGCATACCGCGGGTAAAACGATGGTAAAGCAGCGCTAAATATAGCGCTGCTTTATCGTCGCCGCCCCGCACCGCCCCAGTGTGAAAGCAGCCTTAGCGAGCCACTGTCCTTGAGGGATTGCCCAGGCCCTGTTATGAGGGAGGGGTCTGTGTTTGCTCAATCTACAGAGAATCCCTTTAACCACTTGCTTACTGGGCACTTAACCACTTAAGGACCGCCTCCTGCACATTTACCTCGGCAGAATGGCGCGGCTGGGCACAACGTACAGGTACGTTGCTCTTTAAGAGCCCAACCGTGGGTCCTGAGCTCCGTGGCCATGGGACCCGATCGCTGCCGGTGTCCCGCGATCGGGTCACAGAGCTGAAGAACGGGCAGAGGTCTGTGTAAACAAACCTCTCCCCGTGCTTCCTAGTGAGGCTGTCACTGATCGGCTGTTCCCTGTCATAGGGAAAGACAATCAGTGATGTCACACGCCAAGCCCCGCCCCCCTACAGTAAAAAAAAAAACACACAGGTCACACTTAACCCCTCCCCGCCCCCTAGTGGGTAACCTCTTCACTGCCAGTGACATTTTTACAGTAATCAATGCATTTTTAATAGCACCGATTGCTGTATAAATGACAATGGTCCCCAAAAATGTGTCAAAAATGTCCGATGTGTCCGCCATAATGTCGCAGTCACAATAAAACAAAAACAAAAACAAAAACAAAAACAAAAACAAAAAAAATCGCTGATCCCCGCCATTACTGGTAAAAAAAAAAATTATTAATAAAAATGCCATAAAACTATCCCCTATTTTGTAAACGCTATAACTTTTGCGCATACCAATCAATAAATCGCTTATTGCGATTTTATTTATTTTACCAAAAATATGTAGAAGAATACGTATCGGCCTAAACTGAGGAAAAACATTTTTTTTTTTTTAACCGCTTCCCGACCGCCTCATGTAGATATACGTCTACAGAATGGCAAGGGCAGGCAAAAGCACGTACGGGTACGTCCCCTTTAAATTGCCTGCCAGCGGCGCGCTCGCGACCCGGTCGGGAGCTCCGTGACCACGGCCGCAGGACCAGCGGACCCGATCGCCGCTGGTGTCCCGCGATCGGGTTACGGAGCTGAAGAACGGGGAGAGGTCTGTGTAAACAAACCTCTCCCCGCGCTTCCTACTCTGCCTGTCATTGATCGGCTGTTCCCGGTCATTGGGAAAGCCGATCAATGACGTCAGACGTACAGCCACGCCCCCCTACTGTAAAAAAAAACACAACATGTCACACTGACTCCTCCCCGCCCCCTAGTGGTTAACTCCTTCACTGCCACTGTCATTTACATAGGAATCAGTGCTATTTAAATAGCACTGATTTCTGTATAAATGACAAATGTCCCAAAAATGTGTCAAAAATGTCCGATGTGTCCGCCAAAATGTCGCAGTCACAATAAAAATCGCTGATCGCCGCCATTACTAGTAAAAAAAAAAAATATTAATAAAAATGCTATAAAACTATCCCCTATTTTGTAAACGCTATAACTTTTGCGCAAACTAAATCAATAATCGCTAATTGCGATTTTTTTTTACCAAAAATATGTAGAAGAATACGTATCGGCCTAAACTGAGGAAAAAAAAATGTTTTTTTATATATTTTTTGGGGATGGTTATTATAGCAAAAAGTTAAAAATATTGCATTTTTTTCAAAATTGACGCTCTATTTTTGTTTATAGTGTAAAAAATAAAAACCGCAGGGGCGATCAAATACCACCAAAAGAAAGCTCTATTTGTGGGAAAAAAAGGACGTCAATTTTGTTTGGAAGCCACGTCGCACGACCGCGCAATTGTCAGTTAAAGCGACGCAGTGCCGAATCGCAAAAAGGGCCTGGTCCTTTGGCTGCCAATTGGTCCGGGGCTGAAGTGGTTAATATATATTTTTGGGGGATATTTATTATATCAAAAAGTAAAAATGATTGTGTTTTTTTTTTTTTCAAATTTGACGCTCTTTTTTTTGTTTATAGCGCAAAAAATAAAAAAAACTGCAGGGGCGATCAAATACCACCAAAAGAAAGCTCTATTTTTGGGGAAAAAAAGGACGTCAATTTTATTTGCACGACCGCGCAATTGTCAATTAAAGCGACGCAGTGCCGAATCGCAGAAAACGCTCTGGTCAGGAAGGGGGGGTAAAATCTTCCGGGGCTGAAGCGGTTAGGTGGGGGGGGGGGCTTTGTTTTGCATAATTTTGTAGTTTTCTAGTAATACAATTGTATGTTTCTTTGTATTATAGTTCTATTTATGCTTTTTGGCAAAAAGCAGTTTGCGTTTTTGTTGTTATTTGCCGATATAAGCTTGTTTGTTTGTTTATATATATATATAAATGTTTTTTTGTTTTGTTTTTTTTGTATATGTAAATGTTTTCAATAACAAGCTGTATGCTTGCAAGATTTTTAATAAACAAAAATTGACACTCTAATGTCCTCCACATTCACACGCTATTATTATTATTATTATTATAATACATGTATATAGCTCTGACATATACCGCGGTGCTGTACAGAGAACACTTCAGTCTCTGCACCAGAAGAGCTTACACTCTAATGTCCCCTCCTCCACCTCCACACACTTATTATTACTATTATTTTACATTTATATAGATCTGACATATACTGTAGCGTTGTACAGAGAACACTGAGTGACTCCCTTAGACAGCAGGGAGATCAATAATAATACAATGACAGCCCCCATTCCCAGACCTTACCTCCCCCACCCCCTCAGCCCGGTACACACACCGCACTTCTCTCTTCCGGGCTTCAAACTAGCCGCCTCAACGAGCCACCGCGACGTGACGTCATCGCCACCTTCCCGGGGACTACTTTGGAACTCAGAACCTCCATCTTTGTCGCGGGCAACAGTTACAATATAAAGGAGGGCGGAGCTGAGGTCGCGAAGCTCCTGCAAGTCCGGGGCCGCCAATGAGGAGAGAGGAGGGCGGTGCTAATGTCGTGTCCCAGGAGCCCAGAGCCGCCATGTCTCTCTTGGGCATATGTAAGGGCAGAGCGGAAGCCACAACACGCCTGGAGAAGAAGGTGTCAGTGTGGGCTCTGAGCTCCTGTAGCTGTGCTCGGGAAGATTATACATTTATCTTGTGGTTGAAATCCCGGTTCTGTGATTCACGAATTGGATGGGCATTGCTGAGACAGTGTCAGGGCGGGGCCTATCCATTGGTGGGAGTGTCAGGGCGGGGCCTATCCATTGGTGGGACTGTCGGGCGGGTCCTATCCATTGGTGGGAGTGTCGGGGCGGGGCCTATCCATTGGTGGGAGTGTCAGGGCGGGGCCTATCCATTGGTGGGACAGTGCCAGGGCGTGTCCTATCCATTGGTGGGACAGTGCCAGGGCGTGTCCTATCCATTGGTGGGACAGTGCCAGGGTATGTCCTATCCATTGGTGGGACAGTCTCAAGGCGGGGCCTATCCATTGGTGGGACAGTGCCAGTGCGTGTCCTATCCATTGGTGGGACAGTGCCAGGGTGTGGTCTATCCATCAGTGGGACAGTGTCAGGGCGGGGCCATCCCATAGCTGGACATTGGTGGGAAATTATTAGGGCTGGGCCAATCCATAGATGGAAAAATAGCAAAGTAAACCCATTGAGCACTGACACCCTTGGTTTTGTTTTACTGCCAATCCATAGATGGGCATTGGTGGGATGGCGTCAGGGAGGGGACAGCCCATGGCTGGTGGGATAATATCAGGGCGGGTCAAAGTTGGGCATGGGTTGGACGTTATCAGGGAAGGGCCAATCCATAGAGGGGCATTGGTGGGTGGTTGTTAGGGCGGGGCCAGTCCATAGAGATAGACATTGGTGGGAGGTTGTTAGGGTGGGGCCAGTCCATAGAGATGGGCATTGGTGGGAGGTTGTTAGGGTGGGTCCAATCCATAATTGGGCATTGGTGGGAGGTTGTTAGGGCGGGGCCAGTCCATAGAGATAGGCATTGGTGGGAGGTTGTTAGGACGGGGCCAGTCCATAGAGATGGGCATTGGTGGGAGGTTGTTAGAACGGGGCCAGTCCATAGAGATGGGCATTGGTGGGAGATTGTTAGGGTGGGGCCAATCCATAGATGGGCATTGGTGGGAGGTTGTTAGGGTGGGGCCAATTCATAGATGGGCATTGGTGGGAGGTTTTTAGGGTGGGGCCAGTCCAAAGATAGGCATTGGTGGGAGGGTGGGGCCAATCCATAGATGGAAAAATAGCTAAGTAAACCCATTGAGCGCTGACACCCTTGGTTTTGTTTTACTGCCAATCCATAGATGGGCATTGGTGGGATGGCGTCAGGGCGGGGCCAGCCTATGGCTGGTGGGAAAGTATCAGGACGGGTCCAAGACGGGCATTGGTTGGACGCTATCAGGGAAGGGCCAATCCATAGATGGTCATTGGTGGGAGTTTGTTATGGCGGGCCAGTCCAAAGATAGGCATTGGTAGAAGGGTGGTTCCAATCCATAATTGGGCATTGGTGGGAGGTTGTTAGGGCGGGGCCAGCCCATAGAGATGGGCATTGGTGGGAGGTTGTTAGTGCGGGGGTAGTCCAAAGATAGGCATTGGTAGGAAGGTGGGGCCAATCCATAATTGGGCATTGGTGGGAAATTATCAGGGTGGGTCCTATCCATAGATGGGCATGGGTGGGACATTATCAGGGTGGGGCCAATCCTCCAGTGGTTATATTCATCTGTGTGGGGGGGCTCAACATTTATGGGGGAGATTTAAGTGCTTGGGTGGTGTAACTTTAATTTTTTTACACTTTTTTTTCACTGAACTTTATTTTTTATCACATATCAATGAAAAGGGGGGGGGAATGGGTTGCGTGGAGGAAGCGATCGGGCAACTGTTCAAAATGTCTTTTGCTGTTTTCAATTCTTTGCGGGGGGGAATTGTGTTACTAAGGCACACCTGTGCAGCGCATGCATGGTGGATTTTGTGTGAACAACCGCTATCGGTGCCGAATCACAACCCCATTTCGAAATCTCGAATTTACGATTTTCGAATTTTCGAAAATCTGAAAAAAAGAAAGGAAATAAGTGAAATTCGAAATAATAACTAATTATTAAATTATAGGTATTATTATTTTTGTATTATTATACACGATTTATATAGCGCCAACAGTTTACGCATCGCTTTACAAAGTATAGAGGGGGGGGGGCAACACAATTACAGTACAATACAAAAGGTACAGGAGGGCCCGGCTCGTAGAGCTTACATTCTAAAGGGACGGGGTGGTGGTACAAAAGGTAATAGCTGCAGAGAATGATTTGATGGGGGTGGCTCGGGACAATTGTTGTTCGGTGGGTGTGGGATCGGTTTCCCTTAATAAATTAGTTTTCAGGAATTACTTTAAGGTGGACAGGGTAGGGGTTGAGCGGATATAATGGGGCAGGGAGTTCCAGAGGATGGGAGAGGCTCTGGAGAAGTCTTGAAGGCGAGGCATGGGAGGAGGTAACAAAGGAGCTAGAGAGCAGGAGGTCCTGGGAGGAGCGGAGGGGACGATTTGGGCGATATCTGCAGATGAGGTTGGTGATGTAGATGTTGTGGATGGCCTTGTATGTTGTGGTTAGCATTTAGAATTTTACACGGTGGGGGAGGGGAAGCCAATGAAGGGATTGGCAGAGAGGGGCGGCAGTCACGGATCGATTAGTGAGGTGTATTAGTCTACCAGCAGCATTCATAATAGACTGATAGTCACCCCCCCCCTTTTTTTATTGTCTTTCTCCATTTGTTTTTTTCCCAAAAAGCCCCTTGCCATTAGTTTTAATTTTTTTTTATAGCTGAATATCATAACCAAAATAAATGATCATAAAGGATATGAAGCTGAAAAGAAATAATTCCGAAACAGCTAAATAAATTAACTAACATTCACCAAGAGTCCATATATGAAAATGGTGCCCAAAAAAGGAATAAATAATATCTAGTGATGCATCAAGGAGTAAATAATGAATTAAAGTCCGCGCAAAGAAGATGTGAATTCTTCTGAAGTGATATGGACACAACACCCCAGGAAAAAGTGACCAGGTGAAAGTGCCTCCACCACAACAAATACAGCCTCTTACCAGAACGTAGTGGTCCCTTATTACAGGGGACCACAATAGGCAAATGGCTATTACCCCAGCCCGGGATCTCTATGTGGTAAGCTGAATTCTTCAACCTCAGCGATGACAGTCCTCACACAGATCAGATTGGATGTGAAAATAAATCCCCATAGAACAAGAAAAAGGCTCACAAAAACCTTTTAATAAGAATGCCATAAAACGTAAGACAAATGCGCACTTACATTTGAGTGGATAATAGACATGATCAATTTGTTTTGTTTTTTATTCGTTTTCCGTTAAAATTCGTTATATTCGTTATTGTACGAATGAACGAATGATTCGCTAAAAATTTTAACGAATTATCGAATCGAACAAATATGAAAAACAACGAAAATCCAAAATAACCAAATTAGAAACAACGAAACTACGAAAGAAGAAAATCCGAAAAACGAAAACAGGAACAACGAAAATCAAAATGAACGAAAAAATTTGTACATTCGTAACTTTTTTTTTTTTGTTGAATTGGTAATTTGCCGTGTCCCTTACAATGGCGCTGCTTAACGTGCTTCGAATGGATTGAACGAAAAAATTCGTACATTCGTAACTTTTTTTTTTTGCGATTCGTAATTTTCCGTGTCTCTTACAATGGCGCTGCTTAACGTGCTTCGAATGGATTGAACGAAAAAACTCGTACATTCGTAACTTTTTTTTTTTTTTTTCAATTCGTCATTTTCCGTGTCTCTTACAATGGCGCTGCTTAACGTACTTCGAATGGATTGAACGAAAAAATTTGTACATTCGTAACTTTTTTTTTTGCGATTCGTAATTTTCCGTGTCTCTTACAATGGCGCTGCTTAACGTGCTTCGAATGGATTGAACGAAAAAACTCGTACATTCGTAACTTTTTTTTTTTTTCAATTCGTAATTTTCCGTGTCTCTTACAATGGCGCTGCTTAACGTACTTCGAATGGATTGAACGAAAAAATTCGTACATTCGTAACTTTTTTTTTTCGATTCGTAATTTTCCGTGTCTCTTACAATGGCGCTGCTTACCGTGCTTCGAATGGATTGAACGAAAAAATTCGTACATTCGTAACTTTTTTTTCGATTCGTAATTTTCCGTGTCTCTTACAATGTAATAATAGCATACACATTACATAAAATTATGAATTATGCTCCGATTACGAATCTACGAAAACAATGTTACGAAAGTATGAATAAATCAATCGTATGAAAGTACGAATGTAACAAAATCTACGAAAATTCGTAACTTTTTTTTTTTTTTTCGATTCGTAATTTTCCGTGTCTCTTACAATGGCGCTGCTTAACGTGCTTCGAATGGATTGAACGAAAAAATTCGTACATTCGTAACTTTTTTTTTTCGATTCGTAATTTTCCGTGTCTCTTACAATGGCGCTGCTTAACGTACTTCGAATGGATTGAACGAAAAAATTCTTACATTCGTAGCTTTTTTTTTTTTCGATTCGTAATTTTCCGTGTCTCTTACAATGGCGCTGCTTAACGTGCTTCGAATGGATTGAACGAAAAAATTCGTACATTTGTAACTTTTTTTTTTCGATTCGTAATTTTCCGTGTCTCTTACAATGTAATAATAGCATACACATTACATAAAATTATGAATTATGCTCCGATTACGAATCTACGAAAACAATGTTACGAAAGTACGAATAAATCAATCTTACGAAAGTACGAATGTAACTAAATCTACGAAAATACGAATGCGTCCGAATTTCGAATAAACGAAAATTAAACTAACGGAAAAACGAATCAACGAAAAAATAACTCTTCCAAAAATACGAATCGTTGCGAATACGAACACCGACGACTTACGAATCGTTACGAATACGAACACCGACGACTTACGAATCGTTACGAATACGAACACCGACGACTTACGAAATTACGAATCGTTACGAATCAACGGAAACGAACAGAAACGAAACGAAACTAAACAAATTTTTCTATTGTGCGCATGTCTAATGGATAAAATACAGCATAAACAAAGATCGAGCCGGCCGGCCTCGAATTAGCCCGTTGATTCCGGGACTAGGCGTGTATCGGTGACGTCAGTGCATCGCTCCTCCTCCCTATGCGTTTCGTCGTCAACAGATTTGCAGGGGGGGACAGTGATCTGAGGTGTGAAGGTCAATGAATTGGGGCTGATCTGAGGCGTGAGAGTGCAGGATGTTATTTTCTCACTACTCAAGTAGTTTACAGCATTTACTTTATAAAAAATCCTTTTCATGATTGAGAGTGTGAAATTGACTTTTGTTAAAAAAAATCGTCACGCTCAGTTTCTTTGAAAACATTCTTCGGCACACTGCGCTCAAAAGGTTGCCCTACTCCTGCTGTAGTGGTAAACATGGTGTAGTGAATACATTGTATCGGTGTGCTGTAAATATAATAGTAGAAGATTAAACTGGAAATGTAACCGTTTTTATTGGATAACACAATGAACATTCGGTCTTAGTGACCCACTTGAGATTGACTGATTCATCATGGCGCCAATCATCAACCTTTATATTTTTTCACCAGCTGAGATCCTGCTAGCGGGTTTGGGAGCGGACCGACCCAGCCAGTAGTCGGTGATGGCCGTAGGGAGGTAGGATAGAGGGAGGTAGTGCAGCTTGCAGTCCAAGCCGGGTGCGTAGCGGGTCCAGGGGTGGACAGCGGTCAGGGCGTGCTCCATACAATCTGAGACTTTATACGCCTTTGGACTGGTTGATGCTGTTAATGTCTTCATTGTCTGGACAACTGTTGGGTATATCAAAAGTCAAACACTGATCAATGGTATGCTATTATTTCTATCTATCTATCTATCTATCTATCTATCTATTAGACATGTGCACAACAAAAAAATTTGTTTATTTTCGTTTCGTTTTTTTCGTTTCCGAAAAAAATTTGTTTATTTTCGTTTCGTAACGATTCGTATATTCGTAAGAGTTATTTGTTCGTTGATTCGTTTTTCCGTTAGTTTATTTTTCGTTTATTCGAAATTCGTTTTTTCGTACATTTAGTTACATTCGTACTTTCGTAAGATTGATTTATTTCGTACTTTCGTAACATTGTTTTCGTAGATTCGTAATCGGAGCATAATTCATAACTTTATGTAATGTGTATGCTATTGTAAGAGACACGGAATAATTACGAATCGAAAAAAAAGTTACGAATGTACAAAAGTTTTCGTTCAATCCATTCGAAGTACGTTAAGCAGCGCCATTGTAAGAGACACGGAAAATTACGAATCGCAAAAAAAAAAAAAGTTACGAATGTACGAATTTTTTCGTTCAATCCATTCGAAGCACGTTAAGCAGCGCCATTGTAAGAGACATGGAAAATTACGAATCGAAAAAAAAAAAAAAAAACTTACGAATGTACGAATTTTTTCATTCAATCCATTCGAAGCACGTTAAGCAGCGCCATTGTAAGAGACACGGAAAATTACGAATCGAAAAAAAAAAAAAAGTTACGAATGTACGAATTTTTTCGTTCAATCCATTCGAAGCACGTTAAGCAGCACCATTGTAAGGGACACGGGAAATTACCAATTCAACAAAAAAAAAGTTACGAATCTACGAATTTTTTCGTTTATTTTGATTTTCGTTGTTCCTGTTTTCGTTTTTCTTCTTTTGTAGTTTCGTTGTTTCTAATTTGGTTATTTTGGATTTTCGTTGTTTTTCATATTCGTTCGATTCGATAATTCGTTATTCGTTAAAATTTTTAGTGAATCATTTGTTTATTCGTACGATAACGAATATAACGAATTTTAACGGAAAACGAATAAAAACGAAACAAATTGCACATGTCTATTATCCACTCAAATGTAAGTGCGCATTTGTCTTACATGTTATGCCATTCTTATTAAAAGGTTTTTGTGAGCCTTTTTGTTGTTCTATGGGGATTTATTTTCACATCCAATCTGATCTGTGTGAGGACTATCATCGCTGAGGTTGAAGAATTCAGCTTACCACATAGAGATCCCGGGCTGGGGTAATAGCCATTTGCCTATTGTGGTCCCCTGTAATAAGGGACCACTACGTTCTGGTAAGAGGCTGTATTTGCTGTGATGGAGGCACTTTCATCTGGTCACTTTTTCCTGGGGTGTTGTGTCCATATCACTTCAGAAGAATTCACATATTCTTTGCACAGACTTTAATTCATTATTTACTCCTTGATGCTTCACTAGATATTATTTATTCCTTTTTTGGGCACCATTTTCATATATGGACTCTTGGTGAATGTTAGTTAATTTATTTAGCTGTTTCGGAATTATTTCTTTTCAGCTTCATATCCTTTATGATCATTTATTTTGGTTATGATATTCAGCTGTAAAAAAAATTAAAACTAATGGCAAGGGTCTTTTTGGGAAAAAACAAATGGAGAAAGACAATAAAAAAAGGGGGGGGGGGGTGACTATCAGTCTATTATGAATGCTGCTAGACTAATACACCTCACTAATCGATCCGTGACTGCCGCCCCTCTCTGCCAATCCCTTCATTGGCTTCCCCTCCCCCACCGTGTAAAATTCTAAATGCTAACCATAACATACAAGGCCATCCACAACATCGCCCCCATCTACATCACCAACCTCATCTGCAGATATCGCCCAAATCGTCCCCTCCGCTCCTCCCAGGACCTCCTGCTCTCTAGCTCCTTTGTTACCTCCTCCCATGCCTCGCCTTCAAGACTTCTCCAGAGCCTCTCCCCATCCTCTGGAACTCCCTGCCCCATTATATCCGCTCAACCCCTACCCTGTCCACCTTAAAGTAATTCCTGAAAACGAATTTATTAAGGGAAACCTATCCCACACCCACCTAACAACAATTGTCCCGAGCCACCCCCATCAAATCATTCTCTGCAGCTATTACCTTTTGTACCACCACCCCGTCCCTTTAGAATGTAAGCTCTACGAGCCGGGCCCTCTTGTACCTTTTGTATTGTACTGTAATTGTGTTGCCCCCCCCCCCCCTCTATACTTTGTAAAGCGATGCGTAAACTGTTGGCGCTATATAAATCGTGTATAATAATACAAAAATAATAATACCTATAATTTAATAATTAGTTGTTATTTCGAATTTTACTGATTTCCTTTCTTTTTTCAGATTTTCGAAAATTCGAAAATCGTAGATTCGAAATTTGGAAATTCGAAATGGGGTTGTGATTCGGCACTGACAGTGTTTGTTCACACAAAATTAGTAACACAATCCCCCCCCCCCCCGCAAAGAATTGAAAACAGCAAAAGACATTTTGAACAGTTGCCCGATCGCTTCCTCCACGCAACCCATTCCCCCCCTTTTCATTGATATGTGATAAAAAATAAAGTTCAGTAAAAAAAAAAGTGTAAAAAATTTTAAGTTACACCACCCAAGCACTTAAATCTCCCCCATAAATGTTGAGCCCCCCCACACAGATGAATATAACCACTGGAGGATTGGCCCCACCCTGATAATGGCCCGCCATAACAAACTCCCACCAATGACCATCTATGGATTGGCCCTTCCCTGATAGCGTCCAACCAATGCCCGTCTTGGACCCGTCCTGATAATTTTCCACCAGCCATGGGCTGGCCCCGCCCTGACGCCATCCCACCAATGCCCATCTATGGATTGGCAGTAAAACAAAACCAAGGGTGTCAGCACTCAATGGGTTTACATTTCTATTTTTCCATCTATGGATTGGCCCCACCCTAAAAACCTCCCACGAATGCCCATCTATGAATTGGCCCCACCCTAACAACCTCCCACCAATGCCCATCTATGGATTGGCCCCACCCTAACAACCTCCCACCAATGCCCATCTCTATGGACTGGCCCCCGTCCTAACAACCTCCCACCAATGCCCATCTCTATGGACTCGCCCCGTCCTAACAACCTCCCACCAATGCCCATCTCTATGGACTGGCCCGTCCTAACAACCTCCCACCAATGCCTATCTCTATGGACTGGCCCCGCCCTAACAACCTCCCACCAATGCATATCTCTATGGACTGGCCCCACCCTAACAACCTCCCACCAATGCCCAATTATGGATTGGACCCACCCTTCTACCAATGCTTATCTTTGGACTGGCCCCGCCATAAAAACCTCCCAGCATTGCATATCTCTATGGACTGGCCCCGCCCTAACAACCTCCCACCAATGCCCATCTATGGATTGGCCCCACCCTAACAACCTCCCACCAATGCCCATCTCTATGGACTGGCCCCACCCTAACAACCTCCCACCAATGCCTATCTCTATGGACTGGCCCCGCCCTAACAACCTCCCACCAATGCCCCTCTATGGATTGGCCCTTCCCTGATAACGTCCAACCCATGCCCAACTTTGACCCGCCCTGATATTATTCCACCAGCCATGGGCTATCCCCTCCCTGACGCCATCCCACCAATACCCATCTATGGATGGGCAGTAAAACAAAACCAAGAGTGTCAGTGCTCAATGGGTTTACTTTGCTATTTTTCCATCTATGTCCAGCTATGGGATGGCCCCGCCCTGACACTGTCTAACTGATGGATAGGCCACACCCTGGTACTGTCCCACCAATGGATAGGACACGCCCTGGCACTGTCCCACCAATGGATAGGACACGCTCTGGCACTATCCCACCAATGGATAGGACACACCATGGCACTGTCCCACCAATGGAAAGGACACGCCCTGGCACTGTCCCACCAATGGATAGGCCCCGCCCTGACACTGCCACCAATGGATAGGCCCCGCCCTGACACTCCCACCAATGGATAGGCCCCGCCCTGACACTGTCTCAGCAATGCCCATCTAATTCGTGAATCACAGAAGCGGGATTTCAACCACAAGATAAATGTATAATCTTCCCGAGCACAGCTACAGGAGCTCAGAGCCCACACTGACACCTTCTTCTCCGGGCGTGTTGTGGCTTCCGCTCTGCCCTTACATATGCCCAAGAGAGACATGGCGGCTCTGGGCTCCTGGGACACGACATTAGCACCGCCCTCCTCTCTCCTCATTGGCGGCCCGGGACTTGCAGGAGCTTCGCGACCTCAGCTCCGCCCTCCTTTATATTGTAACTGTTGCCCGGGACAAAGATGGAGGTTCTGAGTTCCAAAGTAGTCCCCGGGAAGGTGGCGATGACGTCACGTCGCGGTGGCTCGTTGAGGCGGCTAGTTTGAAGCCCGGAAGAGAGAAGTGCGGTGTGTGTACCGGGCTGAGGGGGTGGGGAGGTAAGGTCCGGGAATGGGGGCTGTCATTGTATTCTTATTTATATCCCTGCTGTCTAAGGGAGTCACTCAGTGTTCTCTGTACAACGCTACAGTGTATGTCAGAGCTATATAAATGTATAATAATAATAATAATAGTGTGTGAAGGAGGGGACATTAGAGTGTAAGCTCTTCTGGTACAGAGACTGAAGTGACCGTCTCAGTGTTCTCTGTACAGCACCGCTGTATATGTCAGAGCTATATAAATGTATTATAATAATAATAATAATGTGTGAATGTGGAGGACATTAGAGTGTCAATTTTTGTTTATTAAAAATCTTGCAAGCTTGTTATTGAAAACATTTACATATACACAAAAAAAAAAAAAAAAAAAAAAAAAAACATTTATATATATATATTAAAAACAAACAAACAAGCTCATATCAGCAAATAACAACAAAAAAGCAAACAGCTTTTTGCCAAAAAGCATAAATAGAACTATAATACAAAGAAACATACAATTGTATTACTAGAAAACTACAAAATTATGCAAAAAAAAAAGCCCTCCCACCACCTAACCGCTTCACCCCCGGAAGATTTTACCCCCCCTTCCTGACCAGAGCACTTTTTGCGATTTGGAACTGCGTCGCTTTAACTGACAATTGCGCGGTCCCCAAATAAAATTGACGTTTTTTTTTTCCCCCACAAATAGAGCTTTTCTTTTGGTGGTATTTGATCGCCTCTGCGGTAATAAATAAAATTTTGCGCTATAAACAAAAAAAAGAGCGACAATTTTGAAAAAAAAAACACTATTTTTTACTTTTTGCTCTAATAAATATCATAGAACAATAAAAATAATATATAAAAAAAAAAAAAACTATTTTTTTTCCTCAGTTTAGGCTGATACGTATTCTTCTTCATATTTTTGGTAAAAAAAAAAAAAAAAAATCGCAATAAGCGATTGATTGGTTTGCGCAAAAGTTATAGCGTTTACAATATAGGGGATAGTTTTATGGCATTTTTATTAATAATTATTATTATTTTATTTTTTTGAAAATGGCGGCGATCAGCCGTTTTTTTGTTTTTTTTGTGACTGCAACAATATGGCGGACACATCGGAAATTTTTGACACATTTTTGGGACCATTGTCATTTATACAGCAATCAATGCTATATTGATTCCTATGTAAATGACACTGGCAGTGAAGGGGTTAACCACTAGGTGGCAGTGTAGGGGTTAAGTGTGTCCTAGGGGCGTGTTACTAACTGTGGGGGGGCGTGGCTGTGTGTGACACGTCACTGATCTCTGCTCCGATCACAGGGAGTGGAGATCGGTGACACTGTCACTAGGCAGAATGGGGAGATTATTATTATTATACGCGATTTATATAGCGCCAACAGTTTACGCAGCGCTTTACAAAGTATGGGGGGGACAACACAATTACAGTTCAATACAAAAGGGACAGGAGGGCCCGGCTCGTAGAGCTTACATTCTAAAGGGAGGGGGTGGTGGTACAAAAGGTAATAGCTGCTGATTTGATGGGGGGTGGCTCGGGGACAGTTGTTGTTAGGTGGGTGTGGGATAGGCTTCCCTGAATAAATGAGTTTTCAGGGATCTCTTAAAGGTGGACAGGGTAGGGGCTGATCGGACATAATGGGGCAGGGAGTTCCAGAGGATGGGAGAGGCTCTGGAAAAGTCCTGAAGGCGAGCATGGGAGGAGGTAACAAGGGAACTAGAGAGCAGGAGGTCCTGGGAGGAGCGGAGAGGACCATTTGGGCGATATCTGCCGATGAGGTTGGTGATGTAGATGGGGGCGATGTTGTGGATGGCCTTGTATGTTATGGTTAGCATTTTGAATTTTACACGGTGGGGGAGGGGAAGCCAGTGAAGGGATTGGCAGAGAGGGGCGGCAGTCACGGATCGATTAGTGAGGTGTATTAGTCTAGCAGCAGCATTCATAATAGACTGAAGGGGGGAATTTACATTGTTTACATTAGCATCTCCCCGTTCTTCCTCCCCGTGAGGCGATCGCGGGTATCCCCGCAGCGATCGAGTCCGCGGGACCCGCGCCCCGACTCACGGAGCTTGCCGCGTGCGCCCGCTGGCCACCTCTTAAAGGGCCACGTACAGGTACGTGATTCTGCCTGTACGCGCCCTTCTGCCGCAGTATATCTGCGTGAGGTGGTCGGCAAGCAGTTAAACAAATGGAGCGAAATTAATGAATTCATTTTTTTTATTGATATTTTATTATTATTAATTTGTTACGTTCCATTCGTTTAGATACAGCATTTGTTTCTTTCGGCTAATTCGTAACTTTGTATACGATGGATCGGATAAATCTGTATTCTTTACATTCACAAACAGACAAATTTGAAAGGAAATTCCAATACCTATAATTTCATAGTTATTATTTGTTTTTTCGGATTTTCCTTCTTTTGAATTTTCGTTCTTATTTTCAAATTTCCAAAATTTTGAGTATCTGAGTATCTGAATTTTTGAGTATCTGAATTTTTGAGTATCTGAATTTTTGAGTATCTGAATTTTTGAGTATCTGAATTTTTGAGTATCTGAATTTTTGAGTATCTGAATTTTTGAGTATCTGAATTTTTGAGTATCTGAATTTTTGAGTATCTGAATTTTTGAGTATCTGAATTTTTGAGTATCTGAATTTTTGAGTATCTGAATTTTTGAGTATCTGAATTTTTGAGTATCTGAATTTTTTTGAGTATCTGAATTTTTTTGAGTATCTGAATTTTTTTGAGTATCTGAATTTTTGAGTATCTGAATTTTTGAGTATCTGAATTTTTGAGTATCTGAATTTTTGAGTATCTGAATTTTTGAGTATCTGAATTTTTGAGTATCTGAATTTTTGAGTATCTGAATTTTTGAGTATCTGAATTTTTGAGTATCTGAATTTTTGAGTATCTGAATTTTTGAGTATCTGAATTTTTGAGTATCTGAATTTTTGAGTATCTGAATTTTTGAGTATCTGAATTTTTGAGTATCTGAATTTTCGAGTATCTGAATTTTCGACTATTGGGAAAAATTTGTTAAGCGGGTTTTTTGTTAATTCGGATATTTCCGAATTTGTCGAAGTTAGTTAAAAAACGAATTCGGAACGAAACTAATTGCACATGTCTAGCTGCCGCCCGCCACTGCCGAAGCATTTCAGGCATGGGGCAACATTTTTATTTTTTTATTTTTATTTATTACGTTTTTATTGAATATGTTTTATAGCAGAAAGTTAAAAAAAAAAAAAAAAAATATATATATATATATATATTTTATTTTTTTTATTTTTGGTCTTTTTTTTTTTATATGATAAAAAAAATATATATATAATTTTTTTTAAAATTTTTTTGGTCTTTTTTTTTGTTTTATATGATAAAAAAATGCAGAGGTGATCAAATACCACCAAAAGAAAGCTCTATTTATATGAAAATGTATGTCTTTTTTTGTTTTCATTTGGGTACAGCTTTGTGGAATAGCAAAAAAAAAAAAAAAAAAAACCCGGTCATGAAAGGGGGGTAAAATCTCCCGGAGCTGAAGTGGTTAAACTTTTTTTTTTTTCACATATCTTTTTATTTTTACCACATGAGGGACCAAATGTCCCCCTATGTGATGCTATTGGGTTGTGACCGGTTCTCTTTATTGAGACATCAGGTTTCTGTTAGACCCCCCCCTGATGTCTCGCCCGCCCTCCACTGAAGCTAATAGAGTGAAGATTGCGCTCTGTTGGCTTCTTCCCCGGCCGGTCTGGAAATGACCCTCTACCTCAGGGATATGCAATTAGCTGTTGCAGAACTACAAGTCCCATCATGCCTCTGCCTCTGGGTGCCGTGCTTGTGGCTGTCAGAGTCTTGCTATGCCTCATGGGACTTGTAGTTCTGCAACAGCTTTTTCTTTTTTGCAGCTCGGGGAGATCAGAGATGGAGGACAAAGTCTAACGAGCATTTTTAACCCTTTCCACAGTGTGCACTGAGAAATTTTACATTCTGATTTATTTTTTTTGCTCGTTCCTGATTGGTTCACTCTTCTTGTTTCTATTTTTCAGGTGCCGTCGCAATGCGGCCACAATGGCGATGAAACGTTCTCCTCTCGCCCCACTTCCTGGATTGGTTGGACCACAAATTGAAAAAAAAAAAAAATGACTTAACCGGGTTTATTTTACGAGGGCAACAAAGAATCGATATGACGCGGGAGAAAGTTCGAGGTGTCCTACGTCTCCGCTGGGATTGGGTGTCGTTTTTCTATCTACCGCACTAATGAATGATAAATACACGATGCGCAGAGGGGCGGCGGCGGCGGCGGGGACCCCCGGGACCAGTGCCAGCCTGGCCAATATCTTATTCGGCGGTTTGGAGTTGAAGGAAGATGCTCAGGCCAAGAGGCCGCCGGCATCGAAAGGGGCCCTGGGGCCCCACAACAGCCGCAAGCGCCACCGGCCGCGCTCTCTCTCCAGCTCGGGCTCTGAGAACTCCCCCAGCCCCTCGGTGTCGAAGAAAGCGGCGCTACAGACCTACAGCAAGCATGGCAAATCCAGAGTGTTCAACGCAACGACGTCTGCAAGGCCGCGGACTGTGGGCACCGGCGGGAATGGCGGGAGTTCTGCAGATACCAGCGCCGCGTCTGCCGCTGATAAGGACTACATCCTGTTCAGTCCAGCGCAGCAGGCGTCTATACTGGAGAAACGGAAGAAACCGGGACCGGACAGCAGTGCTAATCTGTCTGTGTCTGTTCTGGCGCCCCCCGCTGGTCTGGACCGCACACTGCTGGAGAACAGCCTCGCTGCCACTGGTAAGTTGTAGGCTACGTGTGTCCACTGAGACGTGTCTATTGACCTCCGTTCACACAGGTGCAACTTGTCATGCGACTTGACAGGTCCAATTCGTACCCTTTTTATCGACAATGGAACTGTTCAAATCGGCGCAACGCCAATTTTTTTGCGCTATGCCGCGCCGCTTCGATAAAGTTCCTTCACTATTTTTTTGCAGTTTCAGGTGCGACTTGCACAGACATCTGTGAATGAAATCGCAACAGATGTCAACCAAGTCGCACCTGAAGTTGCACTGAGACGCAGCTCTGAAATCGTGCGATTTCAAGTGGAGGCGCACAATTCGAAAAAGCCGTGTTCAGTGTGAATGGGGGCTTAACCAGTCTGGGCCAATTCTGACATTTCTCTCCAATATGTAAAAAAAACAAAACATAATTTTTTGTTTAGTAAGTATATATATATATATATATATATATATATATATATATATATATATATATATATATATATATATATATATATATATTTATTTGGGGGTTCCGAGTTGTTTTCTAGCAAAAAAATTATGTTTTTTTAGCAAAATTTATTTTATATATATATATATATGTGTGTGTGTGTGTGTGTGTGTGTGTGTGTGTGTGTGTGTGTGTGTGTGTGTGTATGATATATATATATATATAACACACACACACACACACACACACACACACACACACACACACACATATATATATATATATATATATATATATATATATATATATATATATATTTGGGGGTTCCAAGTTGTTTTCTAGCAAAAAAAAATTATTTATATTATATATATATTCTTGCTAAAAAACATAATTATATACATACACACAGATATGTGTGTGTGTGTGTATAATATATATATAATATAAATAATTTTTTTTTGCTAGAAAACAACTTGGAACCCCCAAATATATATATACACATACACACATACACACATATACACACACACACAATGTTTGGGGGTTCTAAGTTTTCTAGCAAAAAAATTATAGTTTTTAACAAAAAATTAAAATATATAGATAATTATATTAGCAGAGACCCTAGAGAATAAAAGGGTGGGTGCTGTATGTTTTTATTAAAGTCGCACGGTTTTTCAAATGCAAATTTGTTGGCGTCAAACTACGATACTTAAAGTGGTGTTGCCACCAAAAAAAAAAAAAAAAAATGTCCTTAAAAATAATTAAAAAAAAAAAAGAAAAAAAAAATAATTGGGGAAAAAATATTTTTTTTTACTCCACCTCTAAATGCCTGTTGCTAGGGGGTCCCTCGTAGTCTGCCACCTTCAGTGCCCGGGCACTGACATCACTTCCCCTCGGCACCGCACAGTCATCTGGGACCTGTCACGTGTCACAGATGACTGAGCGTCGTATCACGGCGCACAGCGCCGCTCGCGCATGCGCAGTGGGTGCCCGGCTGTGAAGCTACAGTCGGGTGCCCACAGTAAGAATGCCGGCGCCGCAAGCGGAACGGGGAACGAGGGGGGGCTTCGTTCCCCCCGCATCGCTGGACCCTGGGACAGGTAAGTGTCCGATTTATTAAAAGTCAGCAGCTGCAGTATTTGTAGCTGCTGACTTTTAAATTTTTTTTTTTTTTTTTTTTTTTTTTTAGTGGGCCCTCCTCTTTAAAGTGGTTCTACAGGCAGAAGATTTTTTTTACCTTTTATGCATTAAGATAAAAAAAAAAAAAAAACCTGTGTGCAGCAGTCCCCCCTAATACTTATCTGAGCCAGATCCCGTAATGTGCAAAAGAGCCTCGGCTCTCCCTCCTCAGTGGCTGAAACAGCAGCAGGTGCCATTGGCTCCCGCAGCTGTCAATCGCAGCCAGTGAGCCAATGAGGAGAGAGGGGGGCGGGGGCCGAGCCGTGGCTCTGTGTGTGAATGGACCTGCAGAGCATCGGCTCGGGAGTGAGCATAGCAAGCTGCTTGCTCTTAGGGCACCGTGTAGCGCCTGTAAAGCGCTTCTGCAGCGGCGCTACACGGGTGCATTTAACCCCTTCTGATCAGCTCTCCCTGTGATCGGGAGCGCTGATCAGTGATGTGTCACAGCTAGCCCACCCCCCCCCCCCACAGTTAGAAACGCTCCCCAGGACACACTTAACCACCTACAGCACCACCTAGTGTTAACCCCTTCACTGCCAGTCATATTTACACAGTAATCAATGCAATTTTAATCGCAATAAAATATTAAAAATGCCATAAAACTATCCCCTATTTTGTAGACGCTATAACTTTTGCGCAAATCAATAAACGCTTGCGATCTTTTATTTTTTTCTTACCAAAAATATGTAGAAGAATACGTATCGGCCTAAACTGAGGGAAACATTATTTTTTTTTTATATATTCTCGGGGGATATTTATTTATAGATACTGTGTATGTATGTGTATATGTGTGTATGTGTGTATATATATATATATATATATATATATATATATATATATATATATATATATATATATATATATATATATATATATATATATATATATATATATATATTACTAATTTTATATATAAATATATTACTAATTTTATATATAAATATATTATAATACGTATTGCAGACTTGAAGTGGTTAAATGATGACAGAAGTGAGATGTCTCATACCTTGCATCTATCGCTGGGCCTTGTTTACGGGCATAGTCCCGCCGCAATAAAAGGCAAAATGCATTGTGAGAAGCTCACAGAGTGCGGTGAAATCAGAGGAAGACATTTCAGTCCAGGAGAGGAGTCGGTACAACTGTGCAAGACTGAAGGGGAAGGGAGGAGTCGATCGTTGTATTTGTTTGTTGGAGGTGATAATGGC
The DNA here is from genome assembly GCA_028564925.1 of Lithobates sylvaticus. NCBI lineage: Eukaryota > Metazoa > Chordata > Amphibia > Anura > Ranidae > Lithobates > Lithobates sylvaticus. Next base: position 11,146,642 of record CM053027.1, on the reverse strand, counting down.
AGATCTCTCTCTCTCTCTCTCCTCACAGGTCACAGCGTCCATATGGCCCTTCCGGAGGATCTGGCAGACAAGCTGCTGCTGGCCAGTTGGGGTCTCCCGGGGGCCGTCCTGGAGAAGTATGGCCACCTGGGGGTGGTGCAGATGTTTGAGTGGCAGGCGGAGTGCCTGATGATGGGACAGGTTCTCTCCGGGAAGAATTTGGTCTATTCTGGTGAGTGCCGCCATTGGTGTTCAGTCTGCATTTCTGGTGTTGCCACATCTGATCCATACCCGCCTCGTTATCCATCAGCAGTTTTATCATCCTATACAATACAAGGCGATGGTTTGTCCCGTACATCACAATCAACAGGAGAAAACAGATCGACAAGTTTACGATTAGAGGATGAAAAAATGTATTTTAGTTGAAAAGGGAAGGAATTTGGAAGTCCTAGAGGTGCAATAAAATTAAATAAAAAAAAAAAAATTAAAATGTAAACTTAAGTTTATTGTAATTACATTTTTTGATTAGGATTAAAGATCGAATGAATTAGGGATAATTCATGAATTAAAGGATGAAATAATATATATCAATTTGGAAGCCCTAATTGTACAATGGAATTGATATCCGCAGTATGGAGTTTATAACTTACAGCACAGCAGTCACAGTGAAGTTGTGTGTGTATATGTAACGTCCTGCATAGTATACAGGCTAGGGCACTCTGAGGGTAAGGCTTCTACAACCCAGTGTATGTTATGGTACACCCGGGGATTTGTCACAGACAGTACTGTGTAGACAGTGGTACTGTTGAGAACAAATTTACAGAGTGGGACAGCCCCGAGCATGTCATGTATAACACAGTCTATGCAATGCTGCAGTCTGGAATGTGTCAGATACAGCACAGTGTAGAGTGGGGTGGCCCGAAGCATGTTGCTTACAACATAGTGTACAGAGAAAGGTGGGCTGAAGCATGTCACATACAGCACAGTGAGCAGAGTGGGGTGGGCCGAAGTGTGTCACATACAGCACAGTGTACAGAGCAGAGTGGGGTGGGCCGAAGCGTGTCACATACAACGTAGTGTAAAGAGTGAGGTGGCCAAGAGCAAGGTCAGTAGCTCAGATAATTACACTTCTGGTTGAGCATTGTGGAGATTCCCCTCACTTCCTGTGTGGTCACTAGGACAGGAAGTGAGAGAAAATTCCTCCAACTGCTATACAGACATTGCAATTTTTTTTTCAGTAAGGGACAGGAGGAGCGTTGGAAACCTTATTGCTGGTTACTTCCCTCTTGATAAACCCGATGGAGGATCTAACCCTTACACTTTATTTCCTGTGCTCCCCTGCAATGCTTAGTGGTTCCATCTGCTTACTTCTATGTCATGTAGGCACTCACATAGTCATTGGGAGGAACCATTGAGCGCAGCAGGGGGGCATAGAAGATCATCGCTCTCCTTGTGCAGGCGCACCTTCAATTTCAAGATATATATATATATATATATATATATATATATATATATATATATATATATATACACTATTATATCATTCCAATGATTTCTCTTTTTTCTCTCTTCAGCTCCCACAAGTGCCGGAAAGACTCTGGTGGCCGAACTGCTGATCCTAAAGAGAGTTCTGGAGACCCGGAAGAAAGCTTTATTCATCCTCCCCTTCGTCTCTGTAGCCAAAGAGAAAACCTATTACTTACAGGTGACTCCTCATGTCTGGCGGCAGGCTCCATTCACAAAGTCTGTTATTTTCCTGATGCTGTACTATAGATAAAGTTTAATCTGCATTGAAATCGGAGGAAGCCGTCTCAGTCCAGGAGAGGAGCCGGTACACCTGGGCAAGTGTGTGTGAAGGGAAGGCCAGTGGTCATATTTAAGAAGTGTGTGTGTGTGTGTGTGTGTGTAATATATATATATATATATATATATATATATATATATATATATATATATATATATATATATATATTATATATATATATATATATATATATATATATATAATTTGACAAGCTATTCTACTCTCTTCCAATACAGTATTTTGGAAATGAGTTACTGCAGCCTGCAGGTCAACTGTGTCTGTGGCCCTTTGCGTGCCTTTATCCAGCCCTTGGGACACTATTCCTCCCATTGATACAAGGCGTTATTTCTCCTGACCGACGGGGGGTGCTATTCCTCTTGCCGAGGCCCGACGGGGGGGGGGGGGCGCTATTCTTCCCGCCAAAAAATTCCTCCCGCTGAGCCCCGACCAACCAGGGGGAGGGGGGCGCTATTCCTCCCACGGAGCCCCGACCAACGGGGGCGGCACTATTCCTCCCACGGAACCCCCGACCGACGGGGGGGCGGCGCTATTCCTCCCACGGAACCCCCGACCGACGGGGGGCGGCGCTATTCCTCCCACGGAACCCCCGACCGACGGGGGGCGGCGCTATTCCTCCCACGGAACCCCCGACCGACGGGGGGCGGCGCTATTCCTCCCACGGAACCCCCGACCGACGGGGGGCGGCGCTATTCCTCCCACGGAACCCCCGACCGACGGGGGGCGGCGCTATTCATCCCACGGAACCCCCGACCGACGGGGGGCGGCGCTATTCCTCCCACGGAACCCCCGACCGACGGGGGGCGGCGCTATTCCTCCCACGGAACCCCCGACCGACGGGGGGCGGCGCTATTCCTCCCACGGAACCCCCGACCGACGGGGGGCGGCGCTATTCCTCCCACGGAACCCCCGACCGACGGGGGGCGGCGCTATTCCTCCCACGGAACCCCCGACCGACGGGGGGCGGCGCTATTCCTCCCACGGAACCCCCGACCGACGGGGGGCGGCGCTATTCCTCCCACGGAACCCCCGACCGACGGGGGGCGGCGCTATTCCTCCCACGGAACCCCCGACCGACAGGGGGCGGCGCTATTCCTCCCACGGAACCCCCGACCGACGGGGGGGCGGCGCTATTCCTCCCACGGAACCCCCGACCGACGGGGGGCGGCGCTATTCCTCCCACGGAACCCCCGACCGACGGGGGGCGGCGCTATTCCTCCCACGGAACCCCCGACTGACGGGGGGGGGGTGGTGGGTGCTATAGCTCCTCCCTATTGAGCAGAGGTGCTATTTAATTTTTGTACTTCTTTCACTGACCACCAAGCCTAATGCCTGGTCCAGACAATGAGATTATCTGAAAAATGAGCGTCCGTTTTTATTTTTTATCTTTTGCACGCTATTCTCAGACAGATCGAACCTGAAGAGTTTACTAAAGTCAAGAAATTCCGATTATCGTAATATCACTTTGAAAACTGTATTTTTCGTACGATTTTCTGATTGTGTGTACGGGGCTTTAGGCATTTTCCTCTCCCCCTGGCCGTAGTCCGGCCCTCCTAAAGTCTGAAGAATAGTAAGCTGTCCCTTTTTTGTTTGGAACATTTGGAGATCCCTGAATTGAGGGGTTTACTTCAAATAATTGAGAAATGAAGACACGTAGCTGTTATCGGTATCAACAGAACATTGTTTTTTTTAGTTTTTACGTTTTTTTTTATTGCCATTCTCTTAATATCCCTCCTGCATTTCAGAGCCTGTTCCAGGAGGTCGGGGTGCAGGTGGGGGGGTACATGGGAAGCTCCTCCCCTGCCTGCGGTTTCTCGTCTCTGGACGTCGCCGTCTGCACCATCGAGAAAGCCAACGGCCTGGTGAACCGGCTGATAGAAGAGAACAAGATCGACTTGTTGGGTACGTTGGACCTGAGTGAGGGCAGAGAGACGAATGTTTTATACAGCTGTCCTTTGTATGGTCCTCCACCCCCCCTCCCCCCATCCACTCATTACTGTCTGCGTGATAAAGTGTAAGCTCCTCTGTTCAGCACAAAGCAAACCAGGACCAAATTAGTTCGTTTTCATTTCATTTGTTTTTTTTGGAAATCGAAAAAACGAAAATTAGAGCGATAGGATATCGGTCAGTAAACATTTTGCGTTATTGAAATCTTGCAATGGGGACACTAGTTCTGGTGACAACCCAGGGATTTCCAGTGACTGCAGCCAACCAGGCGGCAGTCACTGTCTGACCAACAATTTTCCACCAGGCTCCTTCAGTTCCTTTTTGAAGTTCCTCGAGCCGATAGGGCCACCCACAGCTCAAATTTTGGCCAACTCTGCCCACAGTTTCTTTGTACAGAACCCAGGAACTATGGGACATGTAGTCCCAGACAACAGGAGAAAATGACATGATGCAGCTGCACAGATCCTCCTCCTGACATGAGTATTTCTGTGAGATCAGTGGCTCTAATGATGTCACCGGTAGAAATTAGACATGTGCAATTCGTGTAGTTCTGAACTAGTTTTTTTAACAAATTTTGACAAATTTCGTTAATTTCGGAAATTGGAACATTCAAATTCTGAAGTTCGGAAGTTTGTAAATTCAAAATTAGGAGATTGGAATACTCGAAATTTCATAAATTTAAAAAATTTGGAAATTTGAAAATCCAAGAATGAGAATGAAAATCTAAAAACCTGAAAATCTGAAATAATAACTATTAATAAATATTAAGTTATCGGTATTGGAATTTCCTTTCAAATTTTCTGTGAACGTAACGAGTACGAATTTATCCGAAGTTACGAATTATCTGAAATAATGAATGCCGTATCTCAACAAATGGAATGTAATAATAATAAATAAAAATAAAAACCTTTTTATTATTATTATTAATTTGTTCCATTCCATTTGTTTAGATGCGGCATTCGTTATTACAAATAATTTGTAACTTCAGATAAATTTGTATTCGTTAAGTTCATTAACAGCCAAATTTGAAAGGAAATTCCAATACCTATAATTAGTTAGTTATTTTGAATTTTACTGATTTTTTTTTTTTTTTTCAGATTTTCACATTTTTTCATTTTAGATTTCCGCTAATTCGCAAATCTGCAAATCCGAATTTTTGAATTTCCGAATTTCCAAAAAAAACGAATGAAATGAAAACGAACAAATGTTTTACATGTCCAGTAGAAATATACTGGATTTATCATTACTGCAGCTCCAAAAACTGAATTTTAAATTTTTGTTTGTAATGATGGATTTCTGAATGGGAAATGCTAGATCAGAAGGCAGTGACCACAGAGTTGGGCTTTAAAGTGGTTCTAAAGTTGAAAGCTTTTTTTTATCTTAATGTATTCTCTGCATTAAGTTGAAAAAGCACCCCACTACCTGTCCTACCTACCCCCACCTCTAAAACATACCTGGCTCCATATCACTGCTCCAGCGCTGTCTCCGGCTCCTGCATCCTTTCCCTTCATGCTTTCATAGGAGAAACTGAGGGCTGTGGAACTATAGGCTCCCGCTGTTGTCAGTCAGTTTACTGTGAAGAGGGATCGGCGTTTTGTGGCTTACCATCGCTGTGTGTGTCTATGGACACATACAGCCCGGCTCAGAAGCTGCTCCTTTCACTTCCTGCTTTCACAGGAGAAACTGAGGGCTGAGGAACTATAGACTCCCACTGCTGTCAGTCAAACTCCTGTTGAAAGGGATTGTTGGTGTGGCTTACCAGCACTGTGTGTGTGTCTGGGCATGCACACAGCCCAGCTATGGAGCGAACATGTCAAAGGGTGTTGCCTGGTCATTCTTCCACAGCTGGAGGAGCTCAGGTTTTGGGGGGGTGGGGGGTGCAGTCTGTTTCTGTCATGTGACTTCATCTATGTCTCTTCTCTTGCTCAGGGATGATGGTGGTGGATGAGTTGCACATGTTGGGAGACTCGCACCGCGGTTATTTGCTGGAGCTTCTCCTCACCAAGGTCCGATACGTCGCCCAGAAAAGAGCGGCCCTGTAAGTATTTAACATTTGAAGCCCATCTCCGGATATGCGTAATCTTTTCTTACCAATACTCCCTCCCACTAATTCTTCCATCATAATGGGGATATATATATATATTTATATATATATATATATATATATATATATATATATATATAATACACATACACACAGGGGGTCCCCAAGTTACGAACTCGTTTGGGACTGCCCGCCTGTACGGAAGTCGGAAATGTTCGTAAGTCGGCCGCGCATGCGCAGACCGACAAATACGGAGATTTCCGGACATTTCCGATGTTCCGTCTAATGCCGTTCTGCGCATGCGCGGCAAATTACGGACATTTCCGGCATTTTCCGAGGCTCCGTATGGCCGCGCATGCGCAGAACGGCCGAAAGACGGCGAAAAAGAAGGAAAAATGGAGGAGGGTCCCCGCAGCGCCCCGTTCGTAAGTAGGGGTTGTTCGTAGGTCGGGCGTTCGTAAGTCGGGGACCCCCTGTAATATATATTTTATTTTTTTAACTCATTAATTTATATCCACCCTGAGTAATATAGAAGAGCAGAATGTAATCAATATAACTATCCATATATATATATAGCGCTAATGGGTGAACAAGAAATATGTGATATGACACCAACGATAAACATAAAAAATAATAGTCACTGAAAACATTGACCATGTGTGTAACTCAGTAGTCCAAAATATGTGCATATGACACATAAACCTAAAACAGTATAAAAAAGTGAATCTCTGAGAACATTGAACATATGTGTGTGGCTCAATAGTCCAAAATATGTGATATATAAAAGTGTATTTCAACGATAAAGAGGGTGAATCCAACTGTAAGTGAAGTCTTGAAGTAAGGTATAAACGCACCACCACCACCACCACCACCGTGATAAGAGGAGGCTTACCAGATTTTATTGACCTGGAAAGGCATACACCGCCCAGGTCGTATTGGCTTGTAGGTTTAATAAATAGATATAACTGGTCCTGGACTCAAGATGGTGGATCCACATCAATATTTGAAGCTTCAATGGGATATGGAAAGTTGCACTCAAAACTTCATATAGAGGGCAAAGCTTGCATAGCGTGATACCGTTTTAAGCAGTATTTATTCTATAAAATTAAAAGTCAACACTCACATTTAGAAGATCAGAAATAGGCACGTCAAAAACAAGTACAGGTCTGTAGCGATGTGTGCAGGGAGTCCACCGACGCGTTTCGACTAGTCGTCATCTGGGGTAACCATAATAATAGCCATCCAAACCAGGACAATACCTGGCGGCCTGATTAGACATATGAATTTAATGCGTAAGGCATAACGGACAGAAAAAAAGAAAGAAAGGAAAATAAGAAAAAAGGGAGGGAAACCTGATAAAAGAAAAGTGAACGAGCAGAAAAAAAAGGAGGAGAGTCCACAGGGTGTGCGCCGAAGGAACGTTAAATCGCGAGAAGCGTTCTGTCAAACCGAGAGGGCTGGGTATATATAATTTACGGTTGTCAAAGAAATTTGTCCTGCGTATACCGAGAGGATGGCCGTCAACTTCTTGTTCACCATGACATCATTCATGCGTTTTTTGACCGCCTCGAAGGTAATTTGGTTTTGGTGTGTCTTGGTTTCATAAAGTTATACTTTTTATATGTTGTGTTCTACATTGCAGGAAAAAAGATGGCAGCGCTGTTGGCTCACAGAACGAAGTTCAGATTGTGGGGATGAGCGCCACCCTACCCAACCTCGGCTTGCTGGCTTCCTGGCTCAACGCAGAGCTCTATCACACTGATTTCCGGCCTGTGCCGCTAAAGGAACACGTAAAAATTGGCAGAACTGTGTTTGATTCCACCATGACTCCCGTGCGAGAGTTTGAGCCCCTGATCCAGGTGAAGGTAAGAACAGGTGTCTGGAGTGGGGGGGGGGGGGAGTCTATAGATGGGAATTGGATTAAATTCCTTGTTACATTTATTTGACAGGTTCGTATATTTACCTTTTCAGATTTGTGGATGTAATACAATGATTAAAACAAGACCCAAGTAGTATAGTAATAAAAGAGATTTACTTAAAGCGGAGTTCCACCCAAAAATGGAACTTCCGCTTTAAAGAAGGCGACCCACCTGACATGCCAAATTTTGCCACACGTCCCAGATGATTGCCCGGCCAGTCACGGCACGCGGCTCGCGCATGCGCAGTGGGTGCCTGGCTGTGAAGCCACAGCCAGGCGCCCACAGTTGCAATGCCGGCACCGCAGAGAGGAAGGCGAGAGGAGCGGGCTTCGTTCCCCCCGCATCGCTGGACCCTGGGACAGGTAAGTGTCCCATTATTAAAAGTCAGGAGCTGCAGTATTTGCAACTGCTGACTTTAAATTTATTTTTTTAAGCAGAACTCCGCTTTAACTTTGCCCTCCGGAAGGTTTACCCCCCCCCCCCCCATCCCCACCCCACCGCTAGCGGCCGATGAAAGGGTTAAAAACTATGTTGCTGAATCACTTTTCAGACACTTCGGCAGTGCTGCCCATGCATTCCAATGGGCATGGGTGTTGGAGTGGTGGTGTATAGACCGCTCCTCCACCGCCCAAAGATGCTGCTTGCAGGACTTATTTTTCCTGTCCTGCAAGCGCACCGCTCCAGTGTGAAAGCACTCCGGCTCTCACATTGGGGCTGCAGGGGGTGAGCTTTTACAGGCGCTATTTTTAGCCCAAAAGTGCCTAAAAAAACGCCTCCAGTGTGTAAGGGGTCTTAGGGATGTGATGGATTTTATTTGAAACATAATCCATCACATCACATGCACTTGGGGGCTAAGAATATGCATCATACATACTAGGCGGAGTACAACTGGGGGGATCCGTAGTGGAGAAGGATCTGGGGGTTTTGGTAGATCATAAGCTCAATAATAGCATGCAATGCCAAGCTGCGGTTTCCAAAGCGAGCAAAGTCCTTTCTTGTATTAGGAGAGATATGGACTCCAGAGAGAGAGATATCATTTTGCCCCCCTGTACAAATCATTAGTAAGACCTCATCTGGAATATGCAGTTCAGTTTTGGGCACCAGTTCTCAAAAAGGATATCAGGGAACTGGAGAAAGTGCAGAGAAGGGCAACCAAACTGATAAGAGGCATGGAGGAGCTCAGCTATGAGGAAAGATTAGAGGAACTGAATTTATTCACCCTTGATAAGAGGAGATTAAGGGGGGATATGGTCACCATGTATAAATATATAAGGGGTCCATATAGTGAACTTGGTGTTGAGTTATTCACTTTACAGTCAACACTGAGGACAAGGGGGCACTCTTTACGTCTAGAGGAAAAGAGATTTCATCTCCAAATACGGAAAGGTTTCTTCACAGTAAGAGCTGTGAAAATGTGGAATAGACTCCCTCCAGAGGTGGTTCTGGCTAACTCAGTAGATTGCTTTAAGAAAGGCCGGGATACTTTCCTAAATGTACATAATATAACTGGGTACTGACATTTATAGGTAAAGTTGATCCGGGGAAAATCCGATTTGCCTCTCGGGGGATCAGGAAGGAATTTTTCCCCTGCTTTAGCAAATTGGAGAATGCTCTGCTGGAGTTTTTTTTGCCTTCCTCTGGATCAACTGTGGGTATAGAATGGGGTATATGGGATTGTATTTTATATTTATATATATATATATATATATATATATATATATGTAATATGTATTTGTGGTTGAACTGAATGGACTTGTGTCTTTTTTCAACCTAACTAACTATGTAACATCGCCGCTGTCAGGGCGGAGCTCTGCCTGGTTTACATAGGCAGACCTCCATCCTGTGTGTCTGCTCGACCGATCAGTGGGTGCCGGTGGACGGTGGACATCCATTGTCCGGCACCCACCGATCATTTCTGCGGTGACTAATCACAGCAGAGGCAGCACGCCCCATAACCAGGGAGTGCAGAATTGCGTGTGTATATGTGTATATACGTGATTCTGCACAGAGCGGCTGCCCTGTAGCAGTAAATCTGCTATAGGGTGGTCGGCAATTGGTTAAACCATCATAGTTAAAGCAGTGTTCGGCCCAAAAAAAATTAAAGCCAGCAGCTACACATACTGCAGCTGCTGGCTTTTAATAGGACACTTACCTGTCCTGGAGTCCAGCGATGTCGGCACCGCAGCTGATGTTTCCATCAGCTGTCGGGTGCTGCCGCCGCCATTGCAGGTAAGGGTACCTGGCACTGTAGCCTTACGGCTTCACACCGGGAACCCTACTGCGCATGCGCGAGGCCCCGCTCCTCTCACCTACTGGCCCAGCGACAGGGGGAGGAGGAGGAGGTGATGTCCCCACGGTGATGTCACGGGCCGCAGTCCGGACACCTGGAAGTGGGAACAGGATACCTGTCAGACTGGTATCCTGTCCCAACCCCCCCCCCCCCTCGAAAGGTGCCAATTGTGGCACTGGAGGGGGAGAGGAGACCAATGAACGGAAGTTCCACTTTTGGGTGGAACTCCGCTTTAATACAATAACAACTAATACCAAGTTCCTTGTAAATCAATAATGGATATACACCCGTAGTATGGAGGAGTAAGGACAGCCTGGAGGTGGCTGGTGCAGGGTGGGGGAGGGGGGAGGATGGCGTATGGAGGGTTAAGGAGAGCCTGCAGCTTCATATACTTTTTATTTTTATTTTTTTTACTGAGAAGATAAAACAGAAATCCCGAAGAAAAAAAAAACCGATAGCAATCTTTGAATTTAGGACAGAATATACGCTACTTTTGGCACAGATTTTTGTAGCTCTATAGATATGAAAATTTCTCTGCCTGATATGTCCCCGCCATCTCTTTTTTTTTTTTTTTTTGCAGGGTGACGAGGATCACATTGCCAGCCTGTGTTATGAGACAATACGAGAAGGTCACGCCATCCTGATCTTTTGTCCTTCCAAGAACTGGTGCGAGAAGCTGGCGGACACCGTCGCCCGAGAGTTCTACAACCTCTATCGGAGGGCATCGCAGGAAAAGGCAGGTGAGCTGGTGATGTCTGCATGGTAAGAACTGCAGCTATAGCAAGGAGTTGATAGTTGGTATTGTTACCCCCTCTCCTGCGCTTAGGGCTGCTTTTAGAAATCACGGGGTCCCATGCAGCCAACTGACTGCCCCCCCCCCCCCAGCCAGAAGTGACTGAGGACATAGATTTATCAGTCCCTTTCTCTGTAGCCTCAGCTGCACAAATGAATGAATTGGAAGTGCTCTGAGGTTTCTTGCTCATTCACAAACTGAAGCATAGTAAACATTGTTTTTTTTAGACATGTAACAGGAAGAATAATCAGGGGGCCGTGATCTGGGGGGCCCCTTGTTAAAGGGGGCTGCCGGATCACAATAAGACCCCGCCCGCAAACCCTGACAGCCACCGGGCAAGGGTTGCTGGGAAGAGGCCCTTTCCTCCTCAACATGGGGACAAGGTGCTTTGGGGTGGGGGGGCGCAGGGGCCCCCTCTGCCCCAAAGCACCCACCCCCCATGCTGAGGGCATGTGGCCTGGTATGGTCCGGGGGGGTGGGAGGGGCGCTCACTTGCCCCCCCCTTCCTGGCCTGCCGGGCTGCGTGCTCGGATAAGGGTCAGGTATGGATCTTGGGGGGGGGGGGGGGGGGGGGGAACCTCACGCAAAATTTTGTCTGGGTTCCCCTTCAAGATTCTCGGCACACAAATCACATCATCTTGATCTGACTTCTGGTGAGACTGCTATTCAAATCAATGGGCTCCCATAGGGAACCATTGATTTTGAATAGAGGCAGAGAAATGCAGCTTTATTTTTATTTTTTTAGACATAAGAAGAATAATCAGGGGGATGTATTCTTTGGGTTACCCAATATAATGAACATTGTCCTCCTTATCCTGCTGTTTTACTGCATCTCTATCTCCATTTTCTCCACTAGATGGCAGCTGAACACCACAAAGTATTCCAGATACAGTCTTATGGCCAAGTATTGAGAGTAATGATGACCAAAGCTGGCCATAGACAGGTAGATGGTTTTTTTTTGTAAAAGAGGCAGAGAGGATCCGCTAGGTTATACAGCACCTCATCCCTTTTGGTAGTTTGATGTGAAAGAGGGGGTGGTGAAATAGGGATTATAGCGGTGCAAAATTATAGTAAATGCATTAGGGTTTTTTTTTTTGTTCAGCAGAACAAAAAATAGCAGATTCCTCTATCCACATATTCAAAGTGGATGAAGGAATGCCTCCTGCTGGGGCATTGTATTATTACAGCGGGACCTGCTGCTGTCAGAATAGTGATTGGCAGCTGTAGCCACTGATCGGTGTAAGTGATCAATGTCCAGCATGTCTATATGACAGAAGTCAATGAAACAAGCAACTAATGCTGAGCAGGTACAGCCACACACTGATCAAAGATCGGCCTTCTTTCCATTCATCTATGGTCAGCTTAAGTCCATCCGAAAGATAATCTCACCACTCCACCATTTCTAAGCATACTATGTCCATTGTTATTCTCTAATTTACACAGCTGTATTCTACATGATCTAATCTTCTCTTCTTCTCTTTTTCACACTTTTCTTCTTCACTCATTTTTCTTCTTCTTCTACCTTCTCCACTTTTTGCCTCTTCTCTTCTTCTTTTCTCCTCCTTTTTTTTATATTTATTTTTTTTTTTTCAATTTTATCTTCCCTCCTGTCCTTTTTTCCTGTTCTCTTCTTTTGTTTCTTCTTCTTTCTTTCTTTCTTTCTTTTTTTTCTTTTCTTTCTTTCTTTCTTTCTTTCTTTCTTTCTTTCTTTTATTTTTCTTCTTTTCCTCCTCCTCCTCCTCTCCCCTTCTTCCCCAAACCTTCTGCCTTTCCCTCCTCCTCCTCTTTCTTTCGTCCGTCTGTCCTTCCCTCCTTTCTTTCTTCCTTCCTTCCTTCCTTCCTTCCTTCCTTCCTTCCTTCCTTCCTTCCTTCCTTCCTTCTTCCTCCCCCTTCCTCCTTCTCTCCCCTTCTTCTCCCTCCTCTCTCCTCCCTTTTTCTCCCTCCTCTCTCTTCCCTCCTTCTCTCTCTTCCCTCCTTCTCTCCCCGTTGTCCTTCCTCTTCCCTTCTCCCTCTCCCCTTCTTCTCCCTCTCCCCTTCTTCTTCTCTCTCCTTCTTCTCCCTCTCCCCTTCTTCTCCCTCTCCCCTTCTTCTCCCTCTCCCCTTCTTCTCCCTCTCCCCTTCTTCTTCCTCCTTCTCTCTTCTTCCCTCCTTCTCTCTTCTTCCTCCTTCTCTCTTCTTCCTCCTTCTCTCTTCTTCCTCCTTCTCTCTTCTCCTCCTCCCCTTCTCTCTCTCCCACTTCTCTCTCTCCCCTTCTCTCTCCCCCCACTTCTTCTCTCCCCCCCTCCTTCTTCTCTCCCCCCCTCCTTCTCTCTCCCCCCTCCCTCCTTCTCTCCCCTTCTTCACTTTTGCTCTCCTACACTCTTCTCTTTTCTTCAATTTTTTTTCCCTCTTCTCTTTTACCGTTCTTCTCTTCTCTTCTTCCCCCTCTCTTCTCTTTTTGCCTCTTTTCTTCCATTTTATTTTTCTTCCTTCTCTTTGTGTGCTCTCGCTCTTTCCTGGTGTCCCTCTCTCAGAAGGTGGCTGTCAGGAACCCGGCTTATCTCCAGTAGCTCTGGACAAGGACGGCATTCAGGACGTGGTTGGTCAGTTGAAGCGCTGCCCGTCGGGATTGGACGTCATTCTAGGACGCACCGTGCCATGGGGGGTGGCTTTTCATCATGCCGGTATTCACTTTTTAATTTTTTTTTTTTTTTTTTTTTTTATCCATGTTCATTCTGTTATCTTCATTTTCCAAAGGGGAGATAAAAAAAAAACTTGAAACTTGTGGATTGTTTACCTCCATGGGATTCTCTGTTGTAGTTTCCTGTCACATGTCTGATGATCTTCTATGTACCGTGTGCTACATATTCCCAGGTCTGACCTTCGATGAACGGGATATCGTAGAAGGGGCCTTCCGCCAGGGCATTGTGCGTGTTTTGGCAGCCACCTCCACCTTGTCCTCCGGGGTGAACCTTCCCGCACGTCGGGTCATCATTAGAAGCCCGCTCTTCAATGGACGGCTCTTGGATATTCTCACCTACAAGCAGATGTCCGGGAGAGCCGGCAGGAAGGGAGTTGATACTGAAGGTGAGTGACAGAGAAATCTCAGACTTCATCTAAATATCAGTTAAGTGGTATATGTAAAATGTTCTAACATTTTGACAATTATGTAAGATTGTTAAAGGTGTCTGAAACAAATGAGATCATTAAAGCCCAACTCTGGCCAACACGTGTTAGAACCTCTGTCAGCTCTTTATTTTGCTGATGAGGAAAAAGGGAGGAGCCAGGGAAGACAAAAACCTAAGCAGATTAATCTTTTAATTTTAGGGTTCATTTACTGCTTCTTAATAACAATTTAGGTATTTAAATGCCCAAAGCTTGGCCATACGTTGACATTTTGAGCTTTTTCAGTTTTTTTATTTAATTATTTTTTTTATAATGATTTGTGAAATGTTTATACACTGAAGCATCTAACACATTGCTATCTAGATTCAGGTGTTATTATCAAGATGGTTGAACCCTGGTTTCTTGTGTCTGCAGGTGAGAGCATCCTTGTGTGTAAGCCTACCGAGAGGGCGAAGGGCATCAGCTTGCTGCAGGGGTCTCTGAAGCCGGTGCAGAGCTGTCTTCTGCGGAAGGAGGGGGCCGGAGTGACGGGCAGTATGATCCGAGCGATCCTAGAGGTGAGGCAATTCCTGTTTCATAGGTTTCATAATGTATTTTTATTCATACCTACATTGTGCAAGCTACACGTTTTCTGATTGGACGAGGTGGAGAGGAGGGGTTGTGACCATCTCCACCTCTTCTAATCGGAGGTTACTTTTGCATTCATTGAGAAATATTTAACCACTTCCCACCAGCATGACGTCCTGGACTTGTAGTGGAGATATCTGGATGATGGTTGCAGCTTCAGCCAGCGTTTACCTCTAACGTAAAAGCCATCCTAGCGGCTGATTAGCCACTGGATTGCTTTTAGTGGCAGCGGGAGGGAACATCCCCCAATCCCCTGCCGCTCACTGGCAGCTCTCTGGGCTTTCCTGTGTGATCAGAAAGCCCTAGATCCAATCAGTCGGCGGGTGCTGGGTTACCACAGAGCTGGCCAACGACCAGATGGTCTCTAGCCATCTCTATGATCCTTGTAGGCCAGAAGCGACGTCACTTTTGGCTCTGGCACATGTAAAGACTGACATTTTTTTTCCAAGAAAGCAAAAATCAATGTGTTTTTTGTTTGTTTTGTTTTTTCGATCTCATGCTTTTCCACGGTAGAGGAGAGATTTGGGGTCTCATAGACCCCAGATGTCTCCATAAAAAGGAGATCTTATTTCTATCACAAGGAATTCTTACATTTCTTGTGATAGGAATAAAAGTGATAAAAAAATAAAAAAAATTAAAGGGGCAGTGGAAAAAAATTAAATAAATTTAAAGCGCCCCTATCCCCTCGCACGCAGAAGTGAACACTTACCTAGATCGCGCCCGCATATGTAAAACTGTGTTCGCACCACACATGAGGCATCGCTGCATGCGTTTATAGCGAGAGCAATAATTCTTGCGCTAGACCTCCTATTTTTGCACCATTCCACAGGCGTGCGCAATTTTGAAGCGTGACATGTTGGGTATCTATTTACTCGGCGTAACATGATCTTTTATATCTTACACAAAAATTGTGTTTTTATATTGTGTTTGTATTTTTTGCGGAAAAAAATTGCATTTGAAAAATTGTTGCGCAAATACTGTGACATAAACAACTTGCAACAATCACCATTTTATTCTCTAGGGTCTCTGCTAAAAAATATAAATGGTGAAAAAAAAAAGTGTGTGTATAGATATAGATAGATAGATATCTATCTATATATCTATATCTATATCTATGTATATACACACACACTTTTTTTATTTTTATTTTTTTACTTTTTATATTTTTTAGCAGAGACTCTAGAGAATAAAATGGCGACTGTTGATCCCACAACGGGCCCTTTCACATGTTCTGCAGTGAGCTCCCTTCCAACAGTATTGGGGCCCCCCAGGGTGGCAGAAAAGAAGAGATATGTCACCAGCATACCAAGAAAATATAAGGGTCCGAAGCAGTGGGAGAACTATCAGAGTTGTCTTGCCACCGGGCCTTGGTGTTCTGCCACTGTGGTGTTCCCCAGCCTGCTATTGACAGTGCTGGTCTGGCATCTGTCTCCTTGGCAGCGGCGGCAGTCTATTAGGACCTAGTGCTGGTGACAATATGGGTGCATGCAGGGAAAGGCTGGCACTATTGGTTGTAGAGAGCTGAGTCCCCAGCTGGTCACCTAGCAGCAGTAATGCTGTATAACCTTCTCTGTTGATCGGGATGTGATCCAGGTGATGCTCCCAGTCAGATCTAATAAACATAGTATTTATTAGCATCAAGAGTACAACCACATCAACCATTCAGCAGCCATGTGGGCTCTCTGCCTGTAAGGTGTGGGCTCTCTGCCTGTAAGGTGTGGGCTCTGTGCCTGTAAGGTGTGGGCTCTATGCCTGTAAGGTGTGTTTGAAATCCCACATGCCCGATCCTGCCAGGAAGCCGACACTGCACACGGCTAATCACAGGCAGTGATACATTCCTGATCTGTGCAGCTGCGGACTGGGAAATGGCTCACTGCCTGTGCTTAGTGCTGTGCATTGTGGGCTTCCTGGCAGGCTCGGGCATTTGGGCGTTTGAACATGCCCAACCCATCTCTAACAACAAATTGTGCTGGCCCTCCTTTACATTAGTCCCATAAAGTAACCAGCACTGGGTTCCAATGTGCCGCCGCTGCCATGGAGACAGACCAGCGATGTGAATACCCGGGACAGGACAGCAACCCTGGTAGTTCCACCACTGGTCCACACTGGGAGGATTCCCCCAACCACCTATAATGTGTAGATGGGAGAATTGGATCATTTCTTTTTTTTTTTTCATGCAACCTACTAGTTAAATGAAAAAAGTGATCAATGTATGGGCTGCCTAAGTGCTAAGACTAGCTATAGGCAGTTTAAATCTGAACTGGTATAGCAGGAACTGGCTGAGATTTGAACCATTAATGAGCAGGCTGAATGTACCAAGTTGATCGATCAAATTGGGAACAACCAGCCTGTCAGATACTTATATGATTATCACTAGTGGTTGCTATAGCCACTAGTGATAATGACTGTTTGTTGGGAGAATACAATTGCTGGGCAGGAAGGATATTCCCCTGTCACCACTGTCTGTGTCGATGGGGGAATCATGCAAGTTTCTTTCCTGCAATCTGTGGATGCAGGAAAGAAACTTGCACCGTCTATTACCTGCCTAACTGAAAGTGAAAGTAAATTGTGATGGTCTTGAAAGAACAGGCGAGGGGGATGGACAGATGGGGGGGAGAAGAGATGGAGATAATGCAGTTCAGTGATTACAGTGTACTGCAGTGCACACACTTACCCATGGGTCCAGGCTAGAAGCTCAGGCATCATTGACACACAGCCAGGAATGCTGCTGATTTTCATATTTCCTGCCCACACATCCCCTCTCTTTAGATACAGCTGCACGCCGGGGATAGTGTGGGCGGGACTGAAGACTCAGGACGAACCGGGGCGGGGGGAGGAGGAGGAGCTGTATTCATCTCTGCTCTAACGTACATGAGGAGAGTGAGGGGGGGGGGGTGGCTGGGCTGTGAAAAAGTGTCATAGACTGACACTCGGCTCAGCTTGCAGTCACCATTCTTGGAATTTACAGGCTGGTTCTCCTGTCCTAAGGATGGGAGAAATCAGTCTGTTTTTTTTCAGTAACTGAGAGTCCTGGTGGAGACCTTCCTGCAACTCGCCCTTCTCCCTGCCAATGAAGGTGCATGGGAAGGAGCAGATCGGGCGGCCGTGGTTGTGTGAGCGGGTTTCTGAGTAATTTTCTAGCACAAAAATTAAGATTTTTTACATATAGGAGAGCAATGTCATTATTGGCCTAGGTGGGAGCTGGCGAAGGTGTTTTCTGAATGGTGGCCTTGCTGAGCATGTGACCCCACCCCCTGTGATTACTATGCAGAAGGGTAGCACCTTGAAGAACCAATGTAGTAGCTCTGGCAACTGCTGTAAAATAAACCTACCTGCTTTCTTGCAGTCATCTTTACAGTATACACTGAGCTGCACATGCAGATTTAGGACCTTCAGCTTGGAAGCTGTGTGATTATATCTTCTCTTCCCCCGCAGTAGCCTCTCCTGACCACCACTAGAGGGAGCTGAAGGGAAAAAAAAATTATAATTTTCTGGGATAATGAGCAGTCTTCAAGAGGTTTGCCTGGTTTTGGGAGGTCCTGGAAGTGTATTCATTCTAAGATTTTGTCATACTAGTGTAGCAGCCATAACCCCTTGAGGGGCGGCCTTGACTTTTGGGCTTACCAATTACCTCCTCGTGACTTGTCGGTTGTTGTCAAGCCCTGCCCTAGACAAATTTTGCTTGGAATCTAGGAGCCAGCTAAAAGTTAGGAGCCAGGTTTTTTTTTTTTTTAATGACTACAGCGACTGACCGGTGGCACTGGGGACAGGTGGGCATGTGTGTTGTGTGTGTTTCACTGTTCACTCACGTTTCACTGACGCTGCAGCACGGAAGCTCTCTCTCCTCACACGCTGTCTGTGTGAGGAGGGAGAGCCGGCGATGAGGGATGATCTCATATGTTTACATAGGAGATCGCCTCTCGTTGGACAAGCCGGTCGAGTGCTAAATGGCCGCTGTGATTGGCCATTTAGCACGATCTGTGATTGGCTGGTCCAAGGGACACGGCAAACACAGAACTTCCCCGATGCGCGCTTGCGGCGGTGCGCAGAGGGGAAGTAAACAGGAGGACGTCCAGGGACGCCCTCCCGGCGATTGGCGTCCGCGCTGTAGACGTCTTTCATCTATAGCGCGGGCCCGAAGTGGTTAACTAAAGAATGCGGCTGCTTTTATTTCCGCCATATCCCCGCTTATTTACCGCCATATCCCCTCTAAGGGTCCGATCAGGTCCGCCTGAAAAACTGACAGGCGAACGTGATCAGACAGCCCGTGTGAAAGGGACCAAGCAGGGAGATTACAAATAATTTTAATTAAGCAAAAAAAAAAAAATGTAACAGTTTTTTACTTTTAAAAAAGAAATAAAAATCAAAGCTATTATAAAAAAAAAAAAAAAAACACTGGCCAATACTCTGCCAATACTCTGCAATACATTTTAATAGAAACAGAATTTATATATATATATTTTTTTTTTTACCGAATTTTCTGTATTTTTTGATTTATAGTGCAAAAAATAAAAAACCCAGCGTTGATTAAATACCACCAAAAGAAAGCTCTATTTGTGTGGAAAAAAAAACAAAAAATTAATTTGGGTACAGTGTTGCATGACTGAGAAATTGTCATTCAAAGTGTGAGAGCACCGAAAGCTGAAAATTGGTCTGGTTAACATTGCATTAGCATTGTTAGAGGTGTTGCAATACCAACAGCCGCCACAAGATGGCGCCATATTACAGAAGGACTTCAGAAGGCCGCAAAGCCGCAGCCTAAATTACTGTCCGGCACGGCTCGATTCTATCGCACGGCGGGGGTCGGGGTCCACAGGCAGACAGGATACCGCAGCTGTGTCGCCCCAGGTCCAGGACCCCAATTCTAGTCGCAGATGCGACCTGGCGACCGGGGTTTGTCGAGCCCTGGTCTAGGGGTTCCCAGGGCTAGTACCCAACGACTTCAGATGCTGACACATGAGTCCTTTTTCAAGGTTTTTATTTTGCAGGGGTAACATCCAACATAACACAGTCTCACATTGGAATAGAGAGCACTGGTGACATTTGAACTGCTGACCTCCACTGACCTCCACTGAATGTCTCTAATCAACCCAGAGAGTAGCCACTCGCAGCTGGGCGCTTCACTGCCGGATAAACCTCTAGCCAGAGATCTAGCAGCCAACATGTGTTAATTCTAATTCTAGATGTGACCGCTTCTATTGGTAGAGGTAATGACTGTTTAGAAAATGATGGACTTCCAGCACATGCTTCTATGTTTTGCTGCTAAAACTTGCAGCAGAGATCTGAGTTTGTCTAACGCTTCTTTAGTAATTTCAGTTTGTGTGTTTTTTCAGATCGTAGTTGGTGGTGTGGCAGACAACCCGGAAGACGTTCGTAGTTACGCCTCCTGTACGCTCTTAGCTGCCAGTATGAAAGAGGAACATGAGGATCCACAACAGGCCGACTGCGGAGCCATAGAGGCCTGTGTAGAATGGCTGCTAAAGAATGAGTTCATACAGATGCTGGAGGAGGAGCGAAATGGGAACAAAGGTATGACATCATCGTTGCGTCACACTGAATGAGATTGTACACGTAGTGGAGGAGTGTGTAACAAAGATATGAAATCATCATTATGTTTATTTTAACAGTTAAACAGAATAACAACAAAAATATCCAGAAAAACGTATTTCAAAAAAAAGTTATAAATTGATTCGCATTTTAATGAATGAAATAAGTATTTGACCCCTTCGCAAAACATGACTTACCATATATACTCGAGTATAAGCCGAGTTTTTCAGCACATTTTTTTTGTGCTGAAAGTGCCCCTGTCGGCTTATACTGGAGTCAAGCACTTTTCTGCAGCAGAGAATGACATTTTCCGACCTGACTTTGGGGCCCCGTATCTCGGGGCCACTTGGTGTTCCTAGCACCAAGTGGCCCCGAGATACAAGGCCCCCAAAGTCGGTCAATTGTGTCCATCTGCAGCAATGTCATTTCGGGACCATTTGGGTCCAGAGACCCCAAATTTTGCTGCAGCTAGGGGGCATCTAGGAACCATTAAAGCGGTTCTGCACTCGTTTTTTTTTTTTGGGCTATATGCAAGGCCATATAGCTCAATTGGGGGACTTACCTGTTCCATCTTCCATCTCGATCGCCGCCGGTTTTCCTCCCATAAAAATCTTCATCTTCTTCTTGTCTGCTGGGGTCCATCTTGCCTGTGGGCATGTGAAACCCCACAGGCACTTTAGATGGCCCAGCATGCACCGCCGTTACTCGCGCGTGCGCAGTAACGGCACATCTGCCGACATCTCACGAGATTTCGGAAGATGTGACCGAAATCTTGCGAGATTTCGGAAGATGTGGCCGAAATCTCGCGAGATTTCGGAAGATGTCCGCACTGACTCCTGGGAACAATGACACCAGATCCCAGGAGACAGTGCGGCCTGACGACGATCGACGCAGAGACCCCGCCCACCGCCGAAGAGACAGAGGACAGGAAGTCATCAATTACAAGGTAAGTAAAAAAAAAAAAAAAAAAAAACATTTCATTTAGTACTCTTTGCCTGATTTGGAAGGCAAAGAGATTTACTAAATGAAATGGGTGCAGAACCGCTTTAACTATCAAGTTTGAAGTTTCGTGGGACCTATGGCTGCAAATGGGCACAGTGAGGCTGCAAATGGGCATTGTTGACCCTCTTTTCCACTTACAGTAGCTGCGCATTTCTCACCCTAGGCTTATACTCGCGTCAATAAGTTTTCCCATTTTTTGTGGTAAAATTAGGTGCCTCGGCTTCTATTCGGGTCGGCTTATACTCGAGTATATACAGTAGTAGTTGGTGGCAAAACCCTTGTTGGCAATCACAGAGGTCAGACGTTTCTTGTAGTTGGCCACCAGGTTTGCAGACATCTCAGGAGGGATTTTGTCCCATTCCTACTTTGCAGATCCTCTCCAAGTCATTAAGGTTTCCAGGCTGACGTTTGGTAACTCGAACCTTCAGCTCCCTCCACATATTTTTTATGGGATGAAAGCGTTTGTTAACCCCAAAAAAAAATATTGATCCTGTTTTTTTTTTTTTATTTTTTTTTTTTTAAAGCATGTTATACAGCACAGCACAGTGCTTGTGCTTTGTAATTTGCCCCCCGTATCACCTGAAATTCTTGGGTGAACCTGCCAGTTTCTGCCCCTGTACACTGACCACGATTATCAGGGCTGCTGAGCCCTGACGCCATGGTCAGAGTACACGCCTCTGTCATCTGCAGCTCTGCTCTCCTGTGTCTGTGTCCTCCTCTGTCCTCCTCCCTGCTCCCCTCTCTGCCTGTCAGCTCCCTGATCTGCCTATCCTGCTCTAAATATAAGTGTTTTTCTGCTATAGTTCCCGCTGATATATAACGCTAAGGCTGGGTTCACACTTATGCGAATTGGATGCGGGTTTTCCCCACATTCAATTCGCATGACAGGAGAATGTGACCTGCTCTCTATGGAGCCGATTCGCACATCTCTGGGGCGGCTCCGGAGCAGCTTGCATAGAAACGCTGTGCGTCTTTGGCTCAGTTTCAAGGCCAAATTCAGGCAAAGAGTCGGCCCTGATTCGTCCCTGAAATGGAGAACAGGGATGCACAGCATTCCTGTGTGAACCCAGCCTAAACTCATCAGTGGATGTCATTTATTAACCACTTCAATACCGAGCACTTTCGCACCTTCCTGCCCAGGCCAATTTTCAGCTTTCAGCGCTGTCACTTTTTACATGACAATTGCGCGGTCATGCTACACTGTACTGAAACCAAATTTTTATCATTTTGTTCCCACAAATAGAGCTTTCTTTTGATATTTGATCACCTCTGCGGTTTTATTTTTGCTAAACTAATAAAGAAAAGACCGGAAATTTTGAAAAAAAAAGTCTTTCTTTGTATTATAAAATTTTGTTAATAAGTAAGTCTTCTCCTTCACTGATGGGCACTGATGAGGTGGCAAATCCCCAGTGTTGTACTCTTTTTTTTTTTTTTTGCCCCTTTAAAATCAGGGGGATATCATGGGTGCGTGTTATACGTCGATCCCCGCTGACTGTGAGCGGAGCCGAGCGCCGCCGATATACACATAGCCGAGTGTACTCGGCTAGGCTCCGATCCGCTCAGTCCCGCCCTATGATGGACATAACACAGGTCCAATGGCGGGATTAGGTGTGACAGTGAGCGGAGCCGAGCCTAGCACACTCGGTTATGTGTATATCGGCTCCGCTCACTGTCACGCCCAGTCCCACCATTGGACCTGTGTTATGTTCATCGTAGGGCGGGACTGCAAGAGGAGCCGAGAGGAGCCGAGATACACAGGACATCCGGCTTTGTGTATCTCGGCGGCACCATATTTAAACGGCAAGGCTGCAAATGACACTGATAAGGCTGCATTGATGGGCATTTAAATGTAAGTTTTTTTTTCTTTCCTCAAACTTCCCTCCTAATCAGGGGGAAATCGTTGGTGCGTGTTCAATCTCCGCTTTTTATATATATATATATATATATATATATATATATATTATATTATATTATATGTGTGTGTGTGTGTATGTATGTATGTATGTATATGTATGTATATATGTATGTGTATATGTATATATGTGTGTATGTATATGCGCGCATGCATACATACCGTATATACTCGAGTATAGGCCGACCCGAATATAAGCCGAGGCACCTAATTTTACCACAAACAACTGGGAAAACGTATTGACTCGAGTATAAGCCTAGGGTGAGAAATGCGCAGCTACTGTAAGTGGAAAAGAGGGTCAACGATGCCCATTTGCAGCCTCACTGTGCCCATGCAGATGGACACAGTTGACCGATTTGGGGCCCTGTATCTCGGGGTCACTTAGTGCTAGGAACCCCATCTTTAGATATGTTGTAGTGCTAATTCCACTGGGTTTGAATGCCAAATTTGGGGTTCCTAGCTCCAAGTGTCCCCGAGATATGGGGCCCCAAATTCGGGTCAGAAAATGTCAAGCACTTTTCTGCAGCAGAGAATGACATTTTCTGAACCGATTTTGGGGCCCTGTATCTCGGGGCTACTTAGTGCTAGGAACCCCATCTTTGGATATGTTGTAGTGCTAGTTCATCTGGGTTTGAATGCCAAATTTGGGGTTCCTAGCTCCAAGTGTCCTTGAGATATGGGGCCCCAAATTCGGGTCAGAAAATGTCAAGCACTTTTCTGCAGCAGAGAATGACATTTTCCGAACCGACTTTGGGGCCCCGTATCTCGGGGCCACTTAGTGCTAGGAACCCCATATTTGGATATGTTATAGTGCTAGGTCCACTAATTTGGGATCCCTAGACCCAAGTGGCCCCGAGATACGGGGCCCCAAAGTCGGGTCGGAAATTTTTTTTTTTTTTTTTTTTGCTGCAGAAAAGTGACTCGAGTATAAGCCGAGGGGGGCACTTTCAACACAAAAAAATGTGCTGAAAAACTCGGCTTATACTCGAGTATATACGGTACATACATACATACATACATACATACATACATACATACATACATACATGCAAAAAGCTGGGTTTGCTTGGAGCATGCTCCCTGCGTGCAACCAGCACAGAGACGGTAGCCAGCGGGGCCAGCTTCTGCTCATGTGACCACTGTGACAGCCAATCACAGTGGCCACATGATCGCCGATCCTATACATCTACACATATACGATTCAAAATATTATGTTTGAACTTTTGTAATGTATAAAAATAAAATACACTCTTGGTTATTTTACATAGTAGTTTTCCTGCTTTTGTGACACCTTAGAAATTCCATTTTTATACATTTATTTCTGTGTGTCTATATGAGTATAGAGACATTATGTATAGACAACGTTATAATATCTTCTTTCCTTTTACAGTGGAAATTTATCGTCCAACAAAGCTGGGCTCCGCCACCTTCTCCTCCTCTCTCTCGCCCTTGGAGGCTCTGGGGATTTTCGCTGATCTCCAGAGAGCAATGAAGGGATTCGTACTGGAGAATGATCTGCATATCCTCTATGTGGTATGGTAGAATTGCATTCATTGGTCAGTGTTTTCAATGTGGAGCCTTGTGTGGGTTTCTTTCTGTACACCCAACCTGCTACCTGACATTTACTTATACCTGCAATCCCACTACCAAGTACAACTTGCTGTGTTACAAGAATGTGCATTTATTTTTGCAAAGCAATGTGTGACGGACCTAGCCGGGACACGGGCTGTTGGAGGGGACTGAGTGCGAGCCTGTTGCCTTGTGATTATGGGCCCTGGCATTTGGGGGAACAGTGCTCTTTGAGCTGCAAGCCTGGGACCCCTGAGCTGGTGATACTTGGATTCAGGTCCATGCTGGCCCCCCAATACACATAGAATCTGTATGTGTATTTGGCATATTAGCAAGAGACGCTAATGTCATGACTCATGAACTCCAGCCACCTGTGTTATGTAATTGAGTATAGTCTGGCTTGTAGAAGTGTGTCACCTATTGTTGTGTGTGCTAATTAACCCTGCAATTGAATGGAGTCCAGTGT
The DNA here is from genome assembly GCA_028564925.1 of Lithobates sylvaticus. Classification (NCBI taxonomy): domain Eukaryota; kingdom Metazoa; phylum Chordata; class Amphibia; order Anura; family Ranidae; genus Lithobates; species Lithobates sylvaticus. Next base: position 11,121,620 of record CM053027.1, on the reverse strand, counting down.
TGATTAAGATAATTAGCTCATGCTAATTAGGTTAGGCTTGAGTCATCTGTCAACTGTATATAAGTGTGACATGTCAAATAAAGATTGATTCCTGATGTACCCTACACTGGTGTTGTCTGGTGACTGGGTAAGCTAAGGGGGTCTTGGATTGTGTGGTACCGGACAGAGGAAGCAGTTACGGCGGACATCTTGGGTACGAGGTCCGTCACAATTGGCTGGCAGCGGTGGGATCGTGCTTCCTTGTCGTGAACACATCCAAACCATCACCTGGATCCAAGGCCCGGATAGCAGAGGTACAGATACGTCATGGAAGAGGAATTCGGAAGGAGGTTGCGAGAGATTCGGATACAGCACAGAGGATCAGTATCGGTGCAGGTCCTGCTGGGATGGTATGATTCTGTTCGCTTACAACTCTGGAAAGAAGCGCTAGCCTGTGAGCAGCGACACCAGGGAAAAGTTCTCCCCTCCATCCATGTAAGGTACTGGTCGCAGTATGAAGTACGAATGCTGTTATTGGGGGAACAACCGAAACAAGAGTGGACAGCTGAGTTAAGCAGGCTGATCCGGGCAGAAATGCGTTTGGACGAGAGCTACAGAGCCCTCCGGTGGTATGTAGCCCAAGTGTGCCCGTGGACAGCGGATGACAGGCCCACGGAAGGCTTTGATTATAATGGCCTGGGATTGTTGTACTGGAGGCTGTCCGAGGACCCCGACTTTGGGAGTGATCTGGAGTGGCGTTTGGAGGAAATAATGGAGCACAGAGAGCAAAGATTGAACGTCTCGGAAGTGCTCTGGGCACAGGAAGATTTGGAGTTCCTGGCCGCTCAGGAATGGGAGCTTGAGATCGCCTACATACAGCTGCTAGACACTGCTCAGCAGCAGGGTGGGGCTCCCTTTGCCTGGGACTATGAGGAAATACCAGCAGACAGCTCTGAAATCCTGGCTGAAGAGTCGGCGATGTGGCATAGTAACAGAGTGCTTTGCCCACCTGCCCCCGCAGCTATGGACGCGGAGGTCTTATGGCGGATGCAGGAAGTGCTGACAACAGGGCAGAGCTCTGCTAACCTGTGCCCAGCACCGATGGCATCTTCTAGGTTCCACGGACAGGTGGTGAACCTCTATCCCCAGCCATCAGTTGTAGAGACTGGGGATTTAATAGACTTTTCTGCTGAGGAAAAACAACCTCATGAGCCTCCATCAGAAGAGCTGGTATTAGGGCCAAACTTCACTGAGCTCTGCCCAGCACCAACGGCAGTATCCGTGGAGTTACAAGGAACTTCTCCAGCTGAAGCGCAGGTCACCGGACAGAGGGTCCAAGACCTCTGCCCCACACCAGTGGCAGTTATGGAGGCTCAGGGTGAGAAGGTGGCAATCGCTTCCCAGCAGCAGATACAGGGGGAGAAGGGAGAGGAGGTGTTTGTTGTCCCTCCCCAACAGTTGGCCAGGGTGGAGAAAGCGATCTTTCCTCCCCAGCAAAGATTTGTGCACCTGGGAGACAGTACCAGAGACATGTTGTCCCAGCAGCCAGATGAGGGAATGGAAAAGGAAGCAGCCGGCTCCCCTTCCCAATGGCAGCTACACAATTTGGGAGTGGAGGAAGCCAGCCTCCTGCCCCAACGGTTAACCAGAGCGGAGGATGTGGAGTCCCCAGCAGAAGTGCTGGCAACAGGGCAGAGTGCTACCCACCTCTGTCCAGCAACAGCTGCGGAGTTCCAGGGAGCTGGGGCAGTCGGCCTCTCTCCCCAACAGTTAGCTGGAGGAGATGATGTAGGGAAGCTCCTACACCCACCTGAACTGCTGGCAACGGAACAGAGCGCTGCTGGCCTCTGCCCGCAACTAAAACAGGACAGATTCCCTGTAAAGGGGGATGGGACTGCAGTCCCCACCTGTATACCCCAGGGATGCTGGGCGGTCGGCCCAGATCCCCAACAGCAGGATGGAGTGAGCCCAGTCACCCTGTCTTCTCTCCAGCGGCTGAAAAGACTCCAGGGGGAAGGGCCAGTCCAGGCCTCTCCCCAGCGGCGGATATGTTCTGTGAGAGAGGCAGAGGTTGGCTGGGTGAGTGCTCTGTTTGAAACAATTTGTTTGGGGTACTGTGTGGGTACAGGCATTAGAGCACTGGAACCACTGACTAACTTCGGAGTCAACCCGTCTGGGGTCTCCTCCTGTGTTAGTCTCCTGCCGAAAGGGGAGAAATGTGACGGACCTAGCCGGGACACGGGCTGTTGGAGGGGACTGAGTGCGAGCCTGTTGCCTTGTGATTATGGGCCCTGGCATTTGGGGGAACAGTGCTCTTTGAGCTGCAAGCCTGGGACCCCTGAGCTGGTGATACTTGGATTCAGGTCCATGCTGGCCCCCCAATACACATAGAATCTGTATGTGTATTTGGCATATTAGCAAGAGACGCTAATGTCATGACTCATGAACTCCAGCCACCTGTGTTATGTAATTGAGTATAGTCTGGCTTGTAGAAGTGTGTCACCTATTGTTGTGTGTGCTAATTAACCCTGCAATTGAATGATGGAGTCCAGTGTTGATTAAGATAATTAGCTCATGCTAATTAGGTTAGGCTTGAGTCATCTGTCAACTGTATATAAGTGTGACATGTCAAATAAAGATTGATTCCTGATGTACCCTACACTGGTGTTGTCTGGTGACTGGGTAAGCTAAGGGGGTCTTGGATTGTGTGGTACCGGACAGAGGAAGCAGTTACGGCGGACATCTTGGGTACGAGGTCCGTCACACAATGCGACTGCAATCAGTGGGGGGGGGGGGGGGGGGTCGCAATGCACCCCTATTGCAGAAAACTACTAACTACTACTTAAAAGACCACTTTTAAAGGAGTTGTAAACGCAGAAGGTTTTTCATTTGAATGCACTCTATGCATTAAGATAAAAAGCCTTCTGTGTGTAGCAGCCTCCCCAACACCCCCTAATAACTACCCGAGCCCCATCTCTGTCCACGAGTGTCTCAGCCGTCCGAGAATCTCCCTTCTATTTTGGCTGAGACACAGCAATGGCACCATTTGCTCCCTCTGCTGTCAATCAAAGTCAGTCAGCCAATCAGGAGACAGAGGGGGCAGGGCCAAGCCACAGCTCACTGTCTGAATGAACACAGGGAGCTGTGACTCGGCTTGGTTGCCCCCCATAGCAAGCTGCTTGCAGGAGACTAGTAGAGACTTCTTCCAAGTTACAGGAGACTGCTAACTACTCTTTAACAGTCTTAGGAGACTAGTAGAGACGAATTCCAAGCTACATGAGACTGTTAGAGACCAGTTTGTAGTTACAAGAGACTGCAAAGACTCTTCAAGTTGCAGGAGACTGCTAGACTACACTTACAAATTACAGGGGATTCTTTCCAAGTTTCAAGAGACTTGCAGGAGACAAGCTAAGACTCCCTGCGGGCGACCGGCTCAGACTCCCTGCGGGCGACCGGCTCAGACTCCCTGCGGGCGACCGGCCTTACTAAGACTCCTTGCAAGTTGCAGGAGACTGGCTAAGACACCGATTGGAGGAAGTGGGATTTTGTCAGCAGGTCCCGCCCAGAGCCGTGTGTTGACAAACAATACAGGGCTCTGTACAGAGGGAAAAATCTTTTTTTTTTTTTTTTTTTTGTTTCTTCTCCCTGCAAAGCATAATATTATTAAACATAGTACCAGTAGTGAACCAGCTTTGGGCACCTCCCAGAAGATCCCCCTGTCCTCCTTTTATCTAATACCCCAGTAGGGAGTACCTGACCCCTGCATTTTCTGCTCTAAGACCTGCTGACCACCTGTGTGTCTCCTCCGATAATCCAGGTCACTCCGGTATATGAAGAATGGGCCACCATTGACTGGTACCAGTTCTTCTGCCTGTGGGAGAAGCTTCCCGTGTCCATGAAGCGAGTGGCGGAGCTGGTGGGCATCGAGGAAGGCTTCTTGGCTCGCTCCGTGAAGGGGAAAATCGTCGCCAAAAATGACCGCCAGCAACGACAGATCGCAATTCATAAAAGGTAAATCCGCTTGTTTACATATTATGTGTCACCTGACATTGTGACTAATTGAGCTCGTTCATTGGACGATCGTGGTATGAGTCTTGTCCAGCAGGCCTCCACAAGGCGTAACCGTGACGATCAAACTATTATAACTCATTTTATTGGGTAGATGTCTATCAGAAACCATGAAATCAGACCGAGACAGAAGTACAGTTAAATCACACTTCATTAATAATAAAAGTAAATAGAACAAACTTGGTCAAAACATAGCCAAAGTCCGGTAACCGGAACAGATAGTCAGCCATGCCAGAAAGTCAGGGATCAGTGTAGTGGAACAGTAAGCAGGATCTGGAGCCAGAAGGGATGTCAGCAAAGCAAATCTTTAACAGGAACGCAGGAGATAGTCTCTGTGATGTTGACCAAGGTGAAGGGAGAGTTCCTCTGGACTGGACGGCTTAAGTAGGCAGGACTGATGAGCAGGTTATCATCAACAGGTGAGTAACTGTGGAGAGATAGGAGCTGGCAATTAGCCGACAGCTGAGCGGCCAGCTCAGAGAAGGAAGGGCTGAGCCCATCCCTGACAATGTCATTACAGTGCATGTGAACCTCTTAGTGCTACTTACTGTTTATAAACATTATCCCCTTCCCGTCCCCTCCCAGCAGCTCTTTAAGTAGGTCATGGACTGCCCAATAACATGATCACACACTGGTCACTGGATCGGGGGCCCCTCCCACCCAGCTCCTGGTCCTAAAGAGAGACCAAGAGCTTTCTGCGACGGCTCAATCACCGTGCTGGGGAGCATGCCCTCAGCACAGAAACCTTGGTCTCCACAGCCTCGTGTGTGCATTAAGGCCCCACCCTCTGTGCTGCCATAGATATGTGTTATATGGTCAGCAAGAGGTTAACCACTTCCAGACCACGCCTTTTCTGGCACTTTTTGTTTAGCAATCAGTATTTTTTTGCTAGAAAATTTATTGGAACCCCCAAACATTATATATTTTTTAAAGCAGAGGCCCTAGAGAATAAATTGCAATTTTTTTTATATCACACGGTATTTGCGCAGCGTTTTTTTCAAGCGCAATTTTTGGGAAAAAAAAATACACTTCTTTAAAAAAAAAAAAAAAAAACAATACATAACCAACTTTTTTTCTAAAATATAAAAGATGATGTTATGGGGAGTACATGGATACTAAACATGTCACGCTTTAAAATTGCACACGCCCGTGCAACAGCGACGCTCGACGTAAATGTTGCTATCCATAGGCGACGCTTTAAAAGCCTTTACAGGTTACCACTTTAGATGTACAGAGGAGATTTAGTGCTAGAATTACTACCCATAATCTGACGTTCGCTGTAATACCTCACATGTGTGAGACAATCGCTGTTTGCGCGTGTGCGGGAACGACACGCATGTTTGCCTTTGCGCACTAGCAAGGGGGGACAGACAGGGGCAAGTTCCCCCTTTTTTTTTTTTTTTTTTTTTTTTTTTTTTACACTCTTGCTTTCATTTTTTTACATCTTTGCTTTCATTTATTTAATTTATATATATATATATATATATTGTAACCTGGGGGACAGGTAGCAGGTACAAAGCTCACTGGGATGGGCTGTTTAGTAAGGCACAGATACCAAATCCACTTGAGGTAGTGAAAACAGTGCTGGGTTTATTTGATTTAAATACAAGTCCATACACAGGTGCTGCACAGTCTTCCAGAAAACACATCAAAACAGAAATAAACAAACAAAAGTCCTAGCCGTGTCTCGGCTCTAACTATACCATACACCGTCTCTAACTATCAGGCTGAGCAAGCCTACCGCTTGTCAGCTTCTGTAAAGAGTTTTTAAAGGGTTTTACCAACCTTTTGGCTCCTCACAAACCATCCCTGTTTGTGTGTCCCAGGCAGAGAGCAAAGGCTGTTTTCTCAGGTGAGCTTAAATTAGCCTGGAGAGGAGGACTAAGATCCGAACTGGATCATGTCTCAGAGACCTCTGAATGTATATGAGAGGAGCCTGGGAGATGTATAAACCCCGAACAGGACTTCTCCTGGCTCTCTCTGGGACGCTCTGCTACATATCCTCCCCCCCTTGTTTCAACCCCAGGGTTGGAACACCTGTGGCCCAACAGGAGTGAACACGGGACAGGGCATCTACATTTCCCATCTCCACACCTGGCCTGTGTTTTACGGTGAAGGAGTAATCCTGTAGAGCCAAAAACCACCGGTTCACCCGTCTATTAGTCTCCTTCTTTTGGGCCATCCATTTCAGGGGAGCATGGTCAGTTATTAAGTCAAACTGGCGCCCTAACAAATAGTATCTGAGTGCGTCCACGGCCCATTTTATGGCTAAACATTCTTTTTCAATGACTGCATACTTTTTCTCATGGTCATTGAGTTTTCTGCTTAAGTACACGACAGGGTGTTCTTCCCCATTGTATACCTGTGACAGTACCGCCCCGATACCAACATCAGACGCATCCGTCTGAACCACAAACTCTCTGGAGAAATCGGGAGAGTACAGTACTGGCTGTGCACACAGAGCCTTCTTCAGGACCTGGAAAGACTCCTCTGCTACTGGGGACCATTTCACCATTACAGAGTCTTTCCCTTTCGTAAGGTCTGTCAGAGGGGCAGCTATAGTTGCAAAATTTGGGATAAACCTTCTATAATACCCCGCAATACCAAGAAAGGCCCTGACCTGCTTTTTGTTTGCAGGGCGTGGCCATTCCTGGATGGCGGCTATTTTACTCACTTGTGGTTTTATGACACCACGGCCAATAGTGTAGCCCAAATACTTGGCTTCCTCTAGACCAATGGCACATTTTTTTGGATTTGCCGTAAAACCTTCTTTGAAGAGGGAATCAAGAACAGCCTGGACACGAGGCAAGTGAGACTCCCAATCAGTACTATGTACCACTATGTCATCTAGATAGGCTGCTGCATATCGTCGGTGGGGTTTTAGGGTCCTGTCCATGGCCCTCTGAAATGTCGCCGGGGCATTTTGCAACCCAAAAGGCATTTTTTTATATTGAAAGGAACCGTCTGGGGTCACGAACGCAGTCTTCTCTTTGGCGCTACCAGTTAGGGGTATTTGCCAATACCCTTTTGTCAAGTCCAAAGTGGTAAGATAGCGAGCCTTGCCAAGTCGGTCTATAAGTTCGTCTACTCTGGGCATTGGGTATGTGTCAAACTTTGTCACCGCATTAAGCTTCCTGAAGTCGTTACAGAACCTCCACGTGCCATCCGGTTTTGGGACTAGCACGATGGGGCTAGACCAGTCACTATTGGATTCCTCAATGACATCTAGCTCCAACATTTTTTTAACTTCCTTGCTGATGTCCTTTCTCCTCGCTTCAGGAATTCGGTAAGGTTTGAGCTTGACACGTACCCCAGGTTCAGTAACAATATCATGCTGAACTGCTGAAGTCGTGCCAGGTAACTCTGAAAACTTCTCTCTATTCCTTATCAGGAATTCTCTAGTGTCCTGTTTTTGGGAATATGAGAGGGTGTCTGGAATCGTGACCTCAGGGATGAGAGGGGACTCAGTACCCGTAGGTGTTACTGGGAGAGGCCTCGCAGTTAACGCCATTCTATCCTTCCAGGGTTTTAACAGGTTTATATGGTAAACCTGTTCGGGCTTCCTTTTTCCTGGTTGATAAACCTTGTAGTTGACCTCCCCAACTCTCTCAATTACTTCAAAGGGACCCTGCCACTTAGCCAGGAACTTGCTCTCAACAGTGGGAACTAACACCAGGACCCTGTCACCAGGTGAGAAAACACGGAGTTGGGCCCCCCTGTTGTATATTCTCTGTTGGGCTGCCTGGGCCTGCAGTAAGTGTTCTTTTACCACTGGCATGATTGCTGCAATCCTCTCCTGCATTTGGGCAATATGCTCAATGACACTTTTATGGGGTGTTTGTTCTCCCTCCCAAGTTTCTTTGGCTATGTCTAAGAGTCCCCGAGGGTGTCTCCCATAAAGCAACTCAAATGGGGAGTACCCCGTAGAGGACTGGGGAACCTCCCTGATGGCAAACATCAAGTATGGTATCAGGAAGTCCCAGTTTTTCCCATCCTTGTCCACAACCTTTTTTAACATGCTCTTTAACGTCTTATTGAAGCGTTCCACTAAGCCATCCGTTTGAGGATGATACACTGAGGTTCGCAGCTGCGCCACTTTAAATAACTTGCAGAGCTCCCTAGTTATTCGCGACATAAACGGGGTGCCCTGGTCTGTAAGGATTTCTTTCGGGATGCCAACCCGACTGAACACCATAAACAGTTCTTTGGCAATGTTTTTAGCAGACGCGGCACGTAAGGGAACTGCTTCAGGGTAACGGGTAGCATAATCCATGATTACGAGGATATGCTGATGACCCCGAGCAGACTTGGGCAGTGGGCCCACAAGGTCCATGGCAATCCTCTCAAAGGGCACTTCAATGATAGGCAAGGGCACTAAAGGACTTCGGAAGTGGGATAGTGGGGCTGACATCTGACACACAGGACAGGATTGACAGTAATTCTTAACATCTTTCTGTATCCCGGGCCAGTAAAACCTGCGCAACACCCTTTCAGTAGTTTTTTCAACCCCTAAATGGCCTCCTAGCAAGTGCCCATGGGCAAGTTCTAACACCAGCCGTCTGTATGGCTTAGGGACCACCAACTGCTCAACCACTTCATCATTCATTTTACATACACGATACAGTAAATCCTCATTGCTGCTGAAATAAGGAAAACAGGGCCTGTCCCCGGGTTCGACAGGTACACCATTAATCACTATTACATTTTCCCAGGCCCTGGAAAGGGTATGGTCTTTTCTCTGCTCAGTACCAAAATTTTCCTTATGCACATTAAGGTCATCAAACTCTAACATAGGCTCAGTGTCAGCAGACGGCTGTCCGGCTCTACTGGTAGTGGGGACCTCCTCAGGGTCCTCCAGCTCTCCTGCCATAACCGATAGAGGAAAAGCCGGGGAGCCCTGAGAAGAGTCCCCTGAACCCACATTGTCAGTAGTGGCCAGGAATTCTGGCTCTGCAACTGAGTCAGGTACTGCGACCGAGTTGGGATGATCCCACAGTTCCCAAAACTTAGGAAAGTCCCTACCTATGATGGCCTCATGCACTAAGTGGGGAACAAGTCCAACCGGATGGGTCACTGTACCTAAACCAGTTTTAAACCGAACAGTTGTTACAGGATACTCCCGGGTATTCCCATGTATACAGATCACAGCAATATTTTTAGCATGATAATTCACAGGTTCAATCATTTCAGCTGTAACCAAAGTCACTAGACTTCCAGAGTCCAGCAAGGCTGTAATAGGCTTATCATTCACAGTCATTTGGCACATTGGTTTTCTCATATTTGGGGTTGCAGTACATGAAACCGCTGCAAACATAGACTGCCTTCTAATAGATAAATCACACTGCATTGGTTCATCTGTCAATGGACAATTTGCCGCAACATGTCCCATTTCTTGGCAACGAAAACACCTGACGTTTCCCCAGTTTGGTTTGCTGACAGGCACTGGCTTCCCTTGTTTGGGATGCCAAGCTTCAGTCCTGGCACCAAAAATCCTCCCCCCTATTTCCTTGCCATGCTTACCACCCACTTCCCCTGGAACAGTCTTACCGGTTGCCTGGGGAGACCGTGGCTTTGGGCGGAAAGTCCGTGCGGCTGTAGGGGTGGTGACCAGGTTCTTTGCAGCAAAATACCTTTCAACAAGTTCCACCAGGTGGTTTGCCGAATTGGGGTCTCCTTGACTCACCCACTCCTGCAGGGAAATGGGTAGTGACCTCAGAAACTGGTCCATGACCACACGCTCCACTATTTGTGGCCCAGACAGGGACTCCGGCTGTAGCCACTTCCTCACCAGGTGAATTAGGTCGAACATCTGCGATCTTGGAGGCTTCTCGTCTTGGAAGGACCAGCTGTGGACCCGCTGTGCTCGAACTGCCAAAGTGACACCAAGTCGTGCCAGTATTTCCTGTTTGACCTTTTCATAGTCTGCTGCTTCTGCTGACTCCAAATCATAGTAGGCCTTCTGCGATTCCCCAGTAAGCAACGGGGCGACCAGTCCTGCCCACTGGGTTTTAGGCCAACCTTCCCTCTCAGCGGTCCGTTCAAACGTTAGCAGAAAGGCCTCTGGATCATCATCTGTAGTCATCTTAGACAAAAAGCGAGCCACATGGATGGCTGAGGGCTTGTCTCCAACATTATCAACGTTAGCAGGTGACCACTGTGCTATTGTCTCCACAACCTCAGACAAGGTTTTCCTATCTGCTTTTGCATCAGTGGCTAGCTGTTCAAACAGCCTCTGCGATTGTTCCTGTGCGATAGCAATAGCTTGCTGTTGTGCAGCGTTTGCTTGCTGTTGTGCAGCGTGGAGTGCAGCGTTTGTTTTCTGCTGTTCAGCGTGGAGTGCAGCGCTTGTTTTCTGCTGTACAGCGTTTGCTTGCTGTAGTGCAGCATTTGTTTTCTGCTGTTCAGCGGTTGCTTGCTGTTGTGCAGCTTGAAGTGCAGCGTTGGATATCATCAATTGTTTTAGGATTTCCTCCATGTTTAGTCACTCTAGGTACTGACCTTTTAAGTAGTAACTTACTACAGCTGCCCGCTGAAATCCACCATATGTAACCTGGGGGACAGGTAGCAGGTACAAAGCTCACTGGGATGGGCTGTTTAGTAAGGCACAGATACCAAATCCACTTGAGGTAGTGAAAACAGTGCTGGGTTTATTTGATTTAAATACAAGTCCATACACAGGTGCTGCACAGTCTTCCAGAAAACACATCAAAACAGAAATAAACAAACAAAAGTCCTAGCCGTGTCTCGGCTCTAACTATACCATACACCGTCTCTAACTATCAGGCTGAGCAAGCCTACCGCTTGTCAGCTTCTGTAAAGAGTTTTTAAAGGGTTTTACCAACCTTTTGGCTCCTCACAAACCATCCCTGTTTGTGTGTCCCAGGCAGAGAGCAAAGGCTGTTTTCTCAGGTGAGCTTAAATTAGCCTGGAGAGGAGGACTAAGATCCGAACTGGATCATGTCTCAGAGACCTCTGAATGTATATGAGAGGAGCCTGGGAGATGTATAAACCCCGAACAGGACTTCTCCTGGCTCTCTCTGGGACGCTCTGCTACAATATATATATATATATATATATATATATATATATATATATATATATATATATATATATATATATATATATATATATATATATATATATATATATATATATATAATATTTTTATATTATTTTTTTTCTTTATTTAATTTTTTACATAATTGCTTTCATGTTTTTTTATTATTTTCTTTCACTTTGTATTACTTTTTTTTATTATTTTTACAGTTGCTTTCATTTTTTTTTTTTACACTTTCATCTTTTTATATATATAAAAGCAACTGTAAAAATAAAAAAATAAAATGTAATAAATTAACCTGAAAGCAATTATGTAAAACATGAAATACATAAAAAATAAATTAAAAAAAAAAAGTAATATATGTATGTATGTATGTGTGTGTGTGTGTGTGTATATATATATATATATATATATATATATATATATATATATATATATATATATATATATATATATATATATATATATATATATATATACTTTTTTTTTAATACATTTTTTTATGTATTTCATGTTTTACATAATTGCTTTCATGTTAATTTATTACATTTATTTTTTTTTTTATTTTTACAGTTTTCATTTTTATTTCTTTTTTTGATCACTTGTATTGCTGTCACGTGTAAACATCCCATGTGACAGCGATGGGCAGTGACAGGTACTCTTTATGGAGAGATCTCTCCAAATCCCTCCTCTGCCCTGAAAAGCATTCGATAACACCAAGATCTGCGCTTTCTAATGCTTTTGATATTTTAAAAAATGGCGCCGTTGACATCCGGGTAAACCGGAAGTGATGTCAGCTCATCCCGGAGAGCCGATCAAAGCCAATCTCGCTTTTTTTTTTTTTTTTTTTTCCGGCCAGCTGGTCCATCGCGTGTCCCGGTGGGATGGGAGAGCCTGGGGGGGGGAGTGGGCATCGGCTAGCCTGAGCATTGTATGAAAAATCTCATCCCCGGCATCCATTTAGACATGCATGCTTCTCCTTACAGGCCACTAGGTGCTGCAGACTTTAGCTGAGCAATCTGCTAATCGGTTGCTTGATTACAGTCTATCAGACCTGCTTGTGGAGCAGATCGCACAGCTATTGTCTGCAACGTCCAGTGGCCAGCAGGGAGGACCATGCACATCTAAAGGGATGTCGGTGATGTGTTCTTTCATAGGAGAGCACATCTCTGCCCCTTCCCCCCCCCCCCATGGGAAAACCAAAGTATGAGTAGTAAGAGTGGCAACACTATTAAATCCTCTTAAATTAGTGAGTAGTTGAAAATCAAAGGTATTTAATAAGAATAGCCAGTGGTACAAAAACAGCTGAATTCCAGTTATGGCTATTTTTGGTTATGTTGGTCCAGCTTGGAACGATCGATGTATGTGAACTGTGCTAAATTCTCCCCGGCAAAAAAAAAAACAAGAATCCTTTCCGATCCCACAGAGAAAATTTTGATTATTTCCTCGGATTAAAATATTTACTTTCTATTCTTTTGTAAATATATACTGCATGTGAAAACCGATCGCTGTGATCAGTCGTCTGTATTATTGACCTTTCATATCACTTTAGGTGTCCTCTCTTGTATCTTCTCCTCTCAGGTTCTACACAAGTCTGGTCCTCCTGGAATTAATCAGTGAGGTCTCGCTGTCAGAGCTGACAAAGAAGTACGGCTGCAGCCGAGGGCAGCTTCAGTCCCTGCAACAGTCAGCGGCCACATATGCAGGTAAGAGGCTGCGGCTAGATCTGCAGTGGTATGGTGGCACCATCTGGTGGAGACTGACCGGTAATGCAAGTTCTGTTCATTGCGTCCTAAAATATGTGTGAATGTCAGAGCTGAAATAAAGGAGATGTACGCTGTGTGCTGCAGGTATAGGGAATTACACTGTCTGTTGCAGATATTGCAATGTGTGCTGTGTGTGGTGCCGGTGTAGTGTTGTACGCTGTGTGTGGTGCCAGCGTAGTGATGTATTCTGTGTTGTGTCGGTGTAGTGATGTACGCTGTTTGGTTCTGGTGTAGTGATGTACGCTGTGTTGTGTCGGTGTAGTGATGTACGCTGTTTGGTGTCGGTGTGGTAATGTACGCTGTGTGGTTCCCGGTGTAGTGATGTACGCTGTGTGATTCCGGTGTAGTGATGTACGCTGTTTGGTTCCGGTAAACTAATGTACGCTCTGTGGTGTCGGTGTAGTGATGTACGCTCTGTGGTGTCGGTGTAGTGATGTACGCTCTGTGGTGTCGGTGTAGTGATGTACGCTCTGTGGTGTCGGTGTAGTGATGTACGCTCTGTGGTGTCGGTGTAGTGATGTAGGCTGTGTGTAGTCGGTGTAGTGATGTACGCCGTGTGTGGTGCCTGTGTAGTGATGTACGCTGTGTGTTGCCTGTGTAGTGATGTACGCTGTGTGTTGCCTGTGTAGTGATGTACGCTGTGTGGTTCCGGTGTAGTGATGTACGCTGTGTGGTTCCGGTGTAGTGATGTACGCTGTGTGGTTCCGGTGTAGTGATGTACGCTGTGTGGTGTCGGTGTAGTGATGTATGCTGTTTGGTTCTGGTGTACTAATGTACACTCTGTGGTGTCGGTGTAGTGATATACGCTCTGTGGTGTCGGTGTAGTGATGTACTCTGTGTGTGGTGCCTGTGTAGTGATGTACACTGTGTGTGGTGCCGGTGTGGTGATGTACGCTGTGTGGTGCCGGTGTAGTGATGTACGCTGTGTGGTGCCGGCGTAGTGATGTACGCTGTGTGGTGCCGGCGTAGTGATGTACGCTGTGTGGTGCCGGCGTAGTGATGTACGCTGTGTGGTGCCGGCGTAGTGATGTACGCTGTGTGGTGCCGGCGTAGTGATGTACGCTGTGTGGTGCCGGCGTAGTGATGTACGCTGTGTGGTGCCGGCGTAGTGATGTACGCTGTGTGGTGCCGGCGTAGTGATGTACGCTGTGTGGTGCCGGCGTAGTGATGTACGCTGTGTGGTGCCGGCGTAGTGATGTACGCTGTGTGGTGATGTATGCTGTGTGGTGCCGGTGTAGTGATGTACACTGTGTGGTGATGTACACTGTGTGGTGATGTACACTGTGTGGTGATGTACGCTGTGTGGTGCCGGCGTAGTGATGTACGCTGTGTGGTGCCGGCGTAGTGATGTACACTGTGTGGTGATGTACGCTGTGTGGTGCGGGTGTAGTGATACGTGTTCTCTGTGTCATAGGTATAGTGACGGTGTTCTGCAGTCGCCTGGGTTGGCACAACATGGAGCTCCTGCTGTCGCAGTTTCAGAGCCGCCTGACATTTGGCGTACAGCGTGAGCTCTGCGATCTGGTCCGGTTGGACCTATTGAATGCTCAGCGGGCCCGAGCTCTTTATAATGCCGGTTTCATTACCATCAGCGTGTTGGCCAGAGGGAACGTTACTGACGTGGAGGCAGCATTGAAGAACGCTGTGCCCTTTAAAAGGTGAGTGACCCCCGTCTGCTAAACAGACAGACATCCCCCCCCAGTGTCCCCTCACACCATCCATTATTCCTTCCTTGTGTGACTCATTATCCAGCGCTGAGCTCCCAGAATCCCCTTCTTCATGCCGTCTATTCTTATCATAGACCTCTGTCTGGCTACACAGGACCGGACTCCCAGAATCCTCCTCTTCACACCTATTCTTATCATAAGATTGGTGCGCTTATTCAATAACCTGCCATGAATTAATGTACTTCAATCCCGGGGGGCACTTAGACACCTTCCTGCCCAGGACAATTTTCAGCTTTCAGCGCTGTCGCACTTTGAATGACAATTGCGCGGTCATGCTACACTGTACACAAATTACATTTTTATAATTTTGTTCCCACAAATAGAGATTTCTTTTGGTGGTATTTGATCACCTCTGCGGTTTTTATTTTTTGCTAAACAAATAAAAAAAGACCGAAAATTTTGAAAAAATCCAAAGTTTTGCTTTGGTTTCTGTTATAAAATGTTGTAAATAAGTAAGTTTTCTCTTTCACTGATGGGCACTGATGGGTGGCACTGATATGCAGCACTGATGGGCATTGATAGGCGGCACTGGTGGGCACTCACAGGTGGGCATGAATGGGCACTGATGGGCGACACTGGGCAATGAAAAGATGGATACTTATGGGTGGCACTGATAGGCGGCACTGATGGGCATTAATACAATAGAACATTGGAATACAGCCACACCCCAAACGAATCACAGCAAATAGTCCAACAGCACACATTATATATATATATATATATATATATATATATATATATATATATATATATATATATATATATATATATATATATATATATATATATATATATATATATATATACAGCATTGAATCTGACTAGCACAGATCATAATGGGGTTCTCATTCACCCTGTGCCCCTATTAGAGACACAGGGTGATTTACACATAAGAGGGTACGGGGAAGCTGGACAAGGAGCCTCCAGAACTCTCCAGGGCAAGCTGAGTTCCACAAACCCCCGACCCAAAGTCACTCCTGTCACACATCTCCCCTTTCGGCAGGAGACTAACACAGGAGGAGACCCCAGACGGGTTGACTCCGAAGTTAGTCAGGGATTCCAGTCCTCCAATGCCGGTACCCACACAGTACCCCAAATATATTGTCCCAAACATAGCATTACTTACCCAGCCAACCTCTGCCTCTCTCAGAGAACATGCCCGCCGCTGGGGAGAGGCCTGGACTGGCCCTTCTCCGTGGTGTCCTTTCAGCCGCTGGAGAGAAGACAGGGTAACTGGGATCACTCCGTCATGCTGTTGGGGATTTGGGCCGACCGCCCAGCATCCCTGGAGTATATACGTGGGGACTGCAGTCCCATCCCCCGATATCAGCTCAAGCTGCAGTTGTGTGTAGGGGCCAGTAGCATTCTGCCCTGTTAGCACTTCAGCTGAGGATCCCACATCATCCACTCCGGCTAACTGTTGGGGAGTGATCGTCACCTTCTCACCATGGGCCCCTAGAACTACTGCAGGTGTGGGGCAGAGGTCTTGGACCCTCTGTCCGGTGGCCAGCACTTCAGTTGGAGGAGTCTCTTGTAACTCTCTTGTAACTCCACAGTTGCCGGTGATGGGCAGATGTTGATAGCACTCTGCCCTGTTGCCAGCACTTCTGCTGGGGACTCCACATCCTCCGCTCCGGTTAACCGTTGTGGCAGGAGGCTGGCTTCCTCCACTCCTAAATGGTGTAGCTGCCATTGGGGAGGTGAGCCGGCTGCTTCCTTTTCTGTTCCGTCATCTGGCTGCTGGGATGACATTTCTCTATCACTGTCATCCAGGTGCATGAATCCTTGTTGGGGAGTGACCATCTCCTTCTCACCCTGGTCCTCCGGAACTGCTGCATGTGTGGGGCAGAGGTCTTGGACCCTCTGTCCGGTGACCAGCACTTCAGTTGGAGGAGTCTTTTGTAACTCCACAGTTGCCGGTGCTGGGCAGAGCTCAGTGAAGTTTGGCCCTAATACCAGCTCTTCTGCTGGAGGCTCACCAGATTGTTATTCCTCAGCAGAAAAGTCTATCGAATCCCCTGTCTCTGCAACTGGTGTCTGGGGATAGAGGTTCACCATCTGTCCGTGGAACCTAGAAGATGCCATCGGTGCTGGGCAGAGGTTAGTGGCGCTCTGCCCTGTTGTCAGCACTTCAGCTTTGGGGATGGCAATCTCCAGATTTTCCACTGCCGATTCTCTGGCATGCTGCTGGACAGGCACATTCCTCCATCCAACCTCGTCTTGTGCAGTAACAGGTTTGTCAAGGTCAGTCAGCACTTGCTGCATCCGCCATAAGACCTCCGCGTCCATAGCTGCGGGGGCAGGTGGGCAAAGCACTCTGTTTCTATGCCACATTGCCGACTCTTCAGTCAGGATTTCAGAGCTGTCTGCTGGCTGATTTCCTGATAGTCCCAGGCAAAGGGAGCCCCACCCTGCTGCTGAGCAGAGTCTAGCAGCTGTATGTAGGCGATCTCCAGCTCCCATTCCTGAGCGGCCAGGAACTCCAAATCTTCCTGTGCCCAGAGCACTTCCGAGACATTCAATCTTTGCTCTCTGTGCTCCATTATTTCCTCCAAACGCCACTCCAGATCACTCCCAAAGTCGGGGTCCTCGGACAGCCTCCAGTACAACAATCCCAGGCCATCATAGTCAAAGCCTTCCGTGGGCCTGCCATCCGCTGTCCACGGGCACACTTGGGCTACATACCACCGGAGGGCTCTGTAGCTCTCGTCCAAACGCATTTCTGCCCGGATCAGCCTGCTTAACTCAGCTGTCCACTCCTGCTTCAGTTGTTCCCCCAATAACAACATTCGTACTTCATACTGCGACCAGTACCTTACATGGATGGAGGGGAGAACTTTTCCCTGGTGTCGCTGCTCACAGGCTAGCGCTTCTTTCCAGAGTTGTAGGCGAACAGAATCATACCATCCCAGCAGGACCTGCACCGATACTGGTCCTCTGTGCTGTATCCGCATCTCTCGCAACCTCCTTCCGAATTCCTCTTCCATGTCTGTACCTCTCCTCTCCTGCTATCCGGGCCTTGGATCCAGGTGATGGTTTGGATGTGTTCACGAAAAGGAAGCACGATCCCACCGCTGCCAGCCAATTGTGACGGACCCCATACTCAAGATGTCCGCCGTAAATTCTTCCTCTGTCCGGTACCACACAATCCAAGACCCCTTAGCTCACCCAGTCACCAGAAAACACCAGTGTAGGGTAAAAACCAACAGACTCCTTTATTTCAAGCACATGTTATACACTTCCAAACACTTCCCCCCCACCCTTGGAACACAGGGCAAGTTAAACTGTCCAATGACAATGGACACACAGGTCAGGTGTGTTTAACTTCTCATCAGTAAACAGTCTCTTTTTTTTTAACAGATTGTCAGTAAACAGTCTTAGCAGGGGGGGCTGCTGGAGGAATCCCCCCTCCTTCCATAGAGATACACATCCCATAATGTCTAAGGCAGACAGACACAGCAAATAGTCCAACAGCTTGAGACAGCACACATTATATATATACATTATATATATATATATATATATATATATATATATATATATATATATATATATATATATATATATATATATATATATATATATATATATATATATATATATATATATAGCATTGAATCTGACTAGCACAGATCATAATGGGGTTCTCATTCACCCTGTGCCCTAGAGACACAGGGTGATTTACACATAAGAGGGTACGGGGAAGCTGGACAAGGAGCCTCCAGAACTCTCCAGGGCAAGCTGAGTTCCACAAAACCCCCGACCCAAAGTCACTCCTGTCACACTTGGTATCAAAACATCTTAGGAAACTCCATATGTAGAGAAAACGTCTCGCTCCATGAAATGGCGCTCAAAAGAAACAAAGAACAGCCATAGTGCAATATTGCTAAATAAAAAGTAAATTTATTACGTAAAAGAAGCTGCTTACATCAAGTAAGAATAAAAATCGCAGTAATAAACAATGGGAGTAGTGACACACTCGCCTCCTCCACCGCACTTCCGTAAAACGCCACCGGAAATTGCGTCGCAAGGCTCCTCCCGATGCGTTGCGTCGCTGGTCACGTGACTTCCTCAGTGATGAACATGGATACTTATCATGTTCATTTTTTAAGTATATTAATTCATGGCACGTTATTGAATAAGCGCACCACTCTTATTTCTTCCTTTTGCATTTGATTACGTCTGGTTTTTTTTTTTGGGGTACACTACCAAGTGGTTGCAGCTAATTCACGGTCACTATACATTTATTGTATATTTTTTCCTTTTTCTGAGTTCATTTTGACTATATTCACCGTAGGTTGATGGTTTATATTTTTTTAAAAACAAAATTACACATAGTAGCGCGCAAGTTTATTCCTTTATTGTTATCACAGGCCTCTGTCTTCTGTCTGGCTACACAGGACCAGACTCCCAGAATCCTCCTCTTCACACCTATTCTTATCAAAGGCCTCTGTCTTCTGTCTGTCCACACAGGACCGGACTTCCAGAATCCTCCACTTTACACCACCTACTATTCTTATCATAGACCTCTGTCTTCTGTCTGGCCACACAGGACCGGACTCCCAGAATCCTCCTCTTCACACCACCTACTATTCTTATCATAGACCTCTGTCTTCTGTCTGGCCACACAGGACCGGACTCCCAGAATCCTCTTCACGCCACCTACTATTCTTATCATAGACCTCTGTCTGGCCACACAGGACCGGACTCCCAGAATCCTCCTCTTCACGCCACCTACTATTCTTATCATAGACCTCTGTCTTCTGTCTGGCCACACAGGACTGGACTCCCAGAATCCTCCTCTTCACACCACCTACTATTCTTATCATGGGCCTCTGTCATCTGTCTGGCCACAGATGACTGGACTCCCAGAATCCTCCTCTTCACACCACCTACTATTCTTATCATAGACCTCTGTCATCTGTCTGGCCACACAGGACTGGACTCCCAGAATCCTCTTCATGCCACCTACTATTCTTATCATAGACTTCTGTCTTGTTATGCAGGCAGGGCTGTCATCAGAAATCATGGGGCCCTGTTTAAGCTGCCAAACAGGGCCCCTACCCCTCCCAATACCTTTAAAATTAGACACTTTAACATTTTAGTGTATCCTCCTTCCCCAATTCTTTCCCATTATCCCAGAAAATTGTTCAGAAAGACCAGGATGGTCTTAGAGGAGATTACCCTGCAGTGCCCTATCCACTCACCAGATGGCGACCCCACTGTGTGTGACGCCACTCCTGGTCCACGGGGCTCTCGAGGCGACAGGAGTCACAATGTAGAAGGCACTTCCTGTAATCTCTCATTACACACTATGTAAACCACTTACAGTAGGGTCCCACTTCTAATCGAATGGGACATAGACTCCCGTGCTAACCCAATAGGGCCTAGGCACAGTATAGGAATACTGTCTGTACTCCCTTATTGGCTTCCTTATACCGGATTGGACTCCCAGAATCATCCTCTTCACACCCCCTTTTATATGAACAACATTCCTTTTGAAAGAATTCAGTCATGACCGGTCCTCTTTATGAAGAGATCTGGGGTCTGTTGGACCCCAGATCATTCCTCTGGCCCCCAATGCAGCTGATCGTATACAGATCGCTCTGATCAGCCACTTTCCTGGCCATCAGCCTTAAACAAAGAGCCGAAAGCAGATGTGTCAAAATCCTCATCACTTCCAGGGGATCATAGAAAAGGAGGAACAACATCAGTTCCTCTCTTTCTCTCTCTGTGTAGTGCAGCCATCACCGCCAGTTTGCATCGCTTCCGGGCTCCGTGATTGGACAGCAGACCCTGGAAAAGGCGGTGGTGGAGGGGAGGGGGTGCTGTAAAGAGGGAATCGGTAAAGAGGGAATCGCCGGCTGAAAATTTTCATACTGGTATAATGCCTGATCATCCCAATATAACCAATTTAACCCGAGGACGTCATGTGACGTCGTACATGAAAAGAAACAGAAGGCGCATGGACCTAGCACATTATCCTCAAACAATGATATTTATTTAAATACGAGGGTAGGTATCAAAGACTTGATAAAAGCATGTCTATTTGGTCCTCCACATGAGTCCGTAAAGAAACTGTCCACATCACATGGGACTATCACTGTGGAGGCATAGGCTAACGCGTTTCGAGAAATTCTTCTTCCTCAGAGGCTCTGAAGAAGAGGAATTTATCGAAATGCGTTAGTCTATCCCTATACAGGGATAGTCCCATGCAATGTGGACTTTTTTTTTTTTTTTTCTTACGGACTCGTGTGGAGGACCAAATAGACATGCTTTTGTCAAGTCTTTGTGCATATGATACCTACCCTCGTATTTAACCACTTCCGTGGTTTCGTTATCCTGACTGGGCGTCATATGTCATCCTTCAGGATAACATGCCGGTGTGTCAGTCCGACACACCGATACACTGATCCACAAATGGGCACTGACTGGCACCATCATGTACCAATAAATAACAGTGATGCCCAGCAGTGCCACCCATGTGTCCAGCAGTGCCCATCCATGCCATCTATCCATGCCGCCTATGAGTGCCCATCAGTGCTGCATACCAGTGCCCATCAGTGGATGTCAGTGCCACCTCATCAGTACCACCTCATTGGTGCCACCTCATCGGTGCCCATCAGCGCCACCTTATCAGTGCCCGTCAGTGCAGCCATATCAGTGCCCGTCATTGAAGAAGGAAACGTACTTATTTACAAATAATTTTAACAGAAACAAATTTAATTGTTAATTTGTTGCGCAAAAAATAAAAATCGCAGCGGTGATCAAATACCACCAAAAGAAAGCTCTATTTGTGGGAACAAAATGATAAAAGTTCTGTTTGGGTACAGTATTGTATGACCGCGCAATTGTCATTCAAAGTGCGATAGCGCTGAATGCTGAAAATTGGCCTGGGCAGGAAGGTGTCCAAGTGCCCCCCCCCCCCCCGCTATTGAAGTGGTTAGATAAATATTGTTGTTTGAGGATAATGCACGAGGTCCATGCGCCTTCTGCACACACACAAGCCCTCTAAAGCCAGAGGGCCTTGCCCTGATCCCCCGGGTGCGTTGGGCTCCAGACGGGGACTGGGGTACTTTTTACACTTGGGTCCACCTGTCCGAAAACCAGACGGACCCCTTTCTCTGGAGGGTCTGCCGAAACAGACCCACCCAAATACTTGGTGGGGGTCTCCCCCCCCGAAGGGAGACCCCATTAAGAGAGGGCGAACCAAGCCAGAAGGCCATGTCCACCCCCTCCTCCCAAGACTTTCAGGGCAGGCCCAAGGACCAGTCACATATGTAAAAAAAAACGCGTACAAACATAAAAATACAAAAAGTTACAAACAAAGGGCTTAAATAAAAGAAAGTGGGGAGGAGGAAGTGGAGAGGAGAGTGAAAAGTGGTCATTGTGTGAAAACAATGACCAGGCCCTCCAGGCCAAGAATCATTCCTCCGGTCCCAGCCAAAAGGCCCGGCCCAGGAGGCAGGTGAGAAGAAAAGTGAGCACTACCCATGCAGGACAGAGCAACACATTCACTCTAAATTTGACACCCCTCCCCCCTCGCCTTTTCAGTCTTGCCTCGCCTCCCCTGGCTTACTGCACACTGTGAGCTTCTCACAATGTGCATTAGAAGCCCCGCAGCAAGTCTGGTAGGTCCTTTCCTCCCCAGCCTTGCCTGTCCCTATCATTCATTGGATTTTTAGTTCTTTTTTAATGAGGATTAGCGCCACATGTGGGCATTACCTAAGGTCCTGCCTTGGAACGCCCCCCACTCCTCCAGACTGACACCATCAAGGCATTTTGAATTTGCTTAACACCTCCACAAGAGCCGGCCCACTGAGGCAGGCCCCTCCCACCAGCCACGATCTGCCTGTATTGCAGAACCACTTCAGCCCTGAAGGATTTGGCTGCAGAATGACTGGGCCATTTTTTGCGATTTGGCACTGCGTCGATTTAACTGACAATTGCACGGTCGTGCGACGCTATACCCAAACAAAATTTACGTCCTTTTTTTTCCCCACAAATGGAGCTTTCTTTTGGCTGTATTTGATCAGCTCTGCGTTTTTTGAATTTTTTTTTTTTTTCTTTTTTAATTTGTTGAGCTATAAACAAAAAAAGAGCGACAATTTTGAAAAAAAAGCAATATTTTTTACATTTTTGCTGTAATAAATATCCCCAAAAATATATAAAAAACAAATTTTTTCCTCAGTTTAGGCCGATATGTATTCTTCTACATATTTTTGGTAAAATAAAATCGCAATAAGCGTATATTGATCGGTTTGCGCAAAATTTATAGCGTCTACAAAATAGCGGAACGTTTTGTGGCATTTTTATTATTAGTAATGGCGGCGATCAACGATTTTTATCGTGACTGCGACATTATGGCGGACACATCGGACAATTTTGACACTATTTTGGGACCATTGTCATTTATACAGCGATCAGTGCTATAAAAAATGCACTGATTACTGTGTAAATGACACTGGCAGGGAAGGGGTTAACCACTAGGGGGCGGTGAAGGGGTTAAGTGTGTCCTAGGGAGTGATTCTAACTGTGGGGGGAGGGATGGGCTACCACTGACATGACAGCGATCACCGCTCCCGCCCAGAGCTGTGTGTTGACAAACAATACAGGGTTCTGTACAGAGGGAACAATCTTTTTGTTTCTTCTCCCTGCAAAGCGTAATATTAATAGTACCAGTAGTGAACCAGCTTTGGGCACCTCCCAGAAGATCCCCCCTGTCCTCATTTATCTAATACCCCAGTAGGGAGTACCTGACCCCTGCATTTTCTGCTCTAAGACCCACTGACCACCTGTGTGTCTCCTCCGATAATCCAGGTCACTCCGGTATATGAAGAATGGGCCACCATTGACTGGTACCAGTTCTTCTGCCTGTGGGAGAAGCTTCCCGTGTCCATGAAGCGAGTGGCGGAGCTGGTGGGCATCGAGGAAGGCTTCTTGGCTCGCTCCGTGAAGGGGAAAATCGTCGCCAAAAATGACCGCCAGCAACGACAGATCGCAATTCATAAAAGGTAAATCCGCTCATTTACATATTGTGTGTCACCTGACATTGTGACTAATTGAGCTCGTTCATTGGACGATCGTGGTATGAGTCTTGTCCAGCAGACCTCCACAAGGCATAACCGTGACGATCAAACTATTATAACTTATTTTATTGGGTAGATGTCTGTCAGAAACCATGAAGTCAGACCAAGACAGAAGTACAGTTAAATCACACTTTATTAATAATAAAAGTAAATAGAATAAACTTGGTCAAAACATAGCCAAAGTCCGGTAACCGGAACGGATAGTCAGCCATGCCAGAAAGTCAGGGATCAGTGTAGTGGAACAGTAAGCAGGATCTGGAGCCAGAAGGGATGTCAGCCAAGCAAGTCTTTAACAGGAACGCAGGACATAGTCTCTGTGATGTTGACCAAGGCGAAGGCAGAGATCCTCTGGGCTGGACAGCTTAAGTAGGCAGGACTGACGAGCAGGTTATCATCAACAGGTGAGTAACTGTGGAGAGGGAGAGATAGGAGCTGGCAATTCGCCGACAGCTGAGCAGCCTGACAATGTCATTACAGAGCATGTAAACCCCTTAGTGCTACTTACTGTTTATAAACATTAACCCCTTCCCGTCCCCTCCCAGCAGCTCTTTAAGTAGGTCATGGACTTCCCAATAACATAATCACTCAGTGGTCACTGGATTGGGGGCCCCTCCCACCCGGCTCCTGGTCCTAAAGAGAGACCAGGAGCTTTCTGCGATGGCTCAATCCCCATGCTGGGGAGCATGCCCTCAGCATGGAAACCTTGGTCTCCACAGCCTCGTGTGTGCATTAAGGCCCCACCCTCTGTGCTGCCATAGATATGTGTTATATGGTCAGCAAGAGGTTAACCACTTCCAGACCACGCCTTTTTTGGCACTTTTTGTTTAGCAATCAGTATTTTTTTGCTAGAAAATTTATTGGAACCCCCAAACATTATATATTTTTTAAAGCAGAGGCCCTAGAGAATAAATTGCAATTTTTTTTATATCACACGGTATTTGCGCAGCGTTTTTTTTCAAGCGCAATTTTTGGGAAAAAAAATACACTTCTTTAAAAAAAAAAAAAAAAAACAATACATAACCCACTTTTTTTCTAAAATATAAAAGATGATGTTATGGGGAGTACATGGATACCAAACATGTCACGCTTTAAAAT